>PVJA010018369.1:0-5000 GCA_004027025.1 Myocastor coypus | reverse complement strand
TGTTACATCTATGATGAGGAATGACCTTGGCTAATATTTTCTTTTCCTTTTATTTTGGTATCAGTACTCTATGAGCCTCGGGCTGGGGAGATAGCTCCGTGGCACAAGTGCCTGCCTGGCAAGTGCAAAGTCATGAGTTCAAACCCCGGTCCCACTGGAAAAAAAAAAAAATAGTACTCTATGAGCCTCTAAGAGTAAATTGATAATTGCCACCTAGCTTTAGAATCTGTTTCCCATTTAGATTTACCACTCAGGATAAATCACAGTTCATATGAGATAAAGATGGTCTCCTCCTTGGGTGTTGACAAGTTTTCCATAAAATAAATTGGGTAGTTGTAGCGACTGTTGTGGTGACAACAATGTGTATCTGTTTTGAAGTCTCCATGGCTTCCCTTCTTTTTTGCTTGTCTTTATTTTGACTACTTTGCCATCATGCCTTCCTCGCCCTTTTTGACATTTTTCTGTGCTTTCTCTTTCATGATTAATAGTGTGTATTCTACTAGTGGTTTCAGAGAACCAGCTTGTGGTTTTGTTGAGCCTCCTGGTAGCATTTCAAAGCTATAATTTTGTGGATTTTTGTTGTCATCATTCATGTTTCCTGTTTTTTTTTTATGTTGGATATTTTTTTAAAGAATTTTATTTATTTTATATATATATATATATTTATTTTATATATATTTTTTCTTGTTTCAGAACTTTTGTTTGTTTGTTTATTTATTTTTATGGCCGGCTCAGCCCACCCTGAGGGAAGGGCTGGTGCAGCATGTGTTACCGGGGATTGAACCGCAGTCCCTGCAGCTACCCAAGCTTTCCTAAGCAGGCGCTTTAGACCACTGAGCCATCCTGCCGGGCCCTATGTTGGATATTTGATCTTTTAGTTTTCAGTCTTTTAGCGTCCAGTATAAGTTTTTAAGGGTATATAGTTTCCTCTATGAACCATTTTAGTTCCCTTTCTCAGGTATTTGATTTTTGTTGACATGTATTTTGAGTTTTCATTATGATTTCTTCCTTCATTGTGTATTATTGAGAGATATATTTTAAGGGTCAGCAGGATAGCTCAGTGAATAAGCGGCTGCTTTGACAAGCATAGGGACCAGGGTTAGATTCCCAGTCCCTCATGCTGCACCAGCCCTGCCTCTGGGACGCCCTGAGCTGGTGACTGAGTCTAGGTGTGGGGGGGCACAACCGTAATCCCAGCAATGGGGAAGCTGAAAACAGGATCAACATGAGTCTGAGCTGCCTAGTGAGACCCCATGGCAAATATATAAATGAAACAAGCAATATATATGCATTATATATATATGTATATATACACACATATATATATATATATATATATATATATTTTATATATAGTTTTAAATACATGGATGTCTTTTTTTTTATAACATTCTTAAAATGATTGTATTATCGTCAGTAAAGTGTGATATGTAATTAGTTTTTTGAGGTTTTCAGTATCTATAGTCAATACTTAATGTATTTTTCTCATGTATGTTCAGTACTTTGAAGCTATGGTTTTTTATAGTTTTTGTTTTTTGTATTTTAGGGAAGATATTTTTGTATATCTATAGGGTATTCAGGGTTTCACTACTAGATTGGACTTGTAATGATCCACCTGTTTACAGCCTCCCAAGAACTGGGATTACAGGCGCGTGCTACCATGCCCAGTCTCCACTGCTGTCTCAGTGTGCCCTGGGGCAGGGCCAGCCCTTGTCAGACCTGCATATCAAACCCCTGACCCCTGCACCTGCTTGCAAGCATTTTAATTTACTGAGCTATTTGGCTGACCCTTTGAAGCTACATTCTTTTTTTTTTTTTTTTGTCTTTTTGAGACAGGGTCTTGTTATGCAGTTGAGGCTGTCCTTGAGCTCACTTTTGTAGCCCAGGCTGGTCTCGAACTCGCACCGATCCTCCTGCCTCAGCCTCCCGAGTGCTGGGATTACAGGCATGCGCCACCACGCCCGGCTGAAGCTACATTCTTGATGCATAACAATTTGAAAAATTGTTCTTTTTATTATTATGTATTAATTTCTTTGTTATTAACTTCTTCATTAAGCAAGTATTTTGTGAGCTGAGTGAGCCACATGCCAGGCACTATTCTAGATACCTGAGATATATTGAAACACTGATAATAGTTATTGTCTAAATTTTTATTTAATCTACTGTGAATACCAGCTTTCTTTCTGTTGTTTTTTTCTGGCATGTCTTTTGTTTCTTAGTAAACTTTTGAAAATTTTGATTTGAGGTAATTTTAAAAAATCACTATAGTATAATGTTAAGGTCCACCTGACCCCAACTAAGGAGACCATATGTTTACACATGCATGTTTGATTTATCTCACTTTTTAGCATGGTTTCTAGTTACATCCATTTAATTATAGAAGTCTCAAGTTTATCCTTCTTTATAGTTAAGTAGTACTCTGTTCCATAAACATTATATAAATTTCTATAAATATCGCTTCTTATCCATTTCCCAGTTGAGGGGCACTTGGGTTTCCAGGATTTAACTGTTACAAATTGTGCTGCTATAATCATGGCTGCACATAGATTGCTGTGGCATGATATTTTTAATTGTTTTTGGAAAATACTCAGAAGGGGAATAGCTGGGTCAAATAGGATCTCTAATCCTAGTTTTTTTGGAAATCTCCACACTGATTTCCACAGTGGTTGTACCAGTTCACATTCCTACCAATAGTGAAGAAGGGCTTCTTTTTCCCCACAGCCTCACCAGCATTTTTTATTGCTTGATTTCTTGGTGATAGCAATTCCTTCTGGAGTGAGATGGAATCTCAGTGCTGTTTTAATTTGTATTTCTCAAATGACCAGTGGTGTTGAACATTTTTTTCATATATTTATTTGTATTTTTTCATCTGCGAAGTGCATATTCATCTCACATGCTAATTTTTGGATTGGCTCTTTGAGTTTTGGGGTGCCTGATTTTTCATACTGTTTTCAATTAAGTGCTTATTTAAATTCACCCCCACGCATTTATTTGGGCCCATCCTCTTTCTGAGGCTAGTCTTTCTTCCTAAGATATATCATTTATAAACATTTCCTTTAAGATAACTTAAGTGCTTGTCGATGCTATTGGTTTTTGTTTATCGAGAATATGCTTACTTTGCTTTTTTACATTCATGACTGATATTGGACCTGGTTGGCAGTTGTGCTCCCAGATGTTTGAAGATCACATTCCATTGTTTTTGAAATTACTGTCATTAAAATATCCACTCTTTCTTTGGCTTTGTAGATGGAGACTTCTTTTTCTGGTTACTTTTAAAATTACACAATTTCCTTCTTGTTTTCTTTGCCCAGCAGTATTCTTTATTTGACAAATTGAGTATCAAATCATCCCACAGAAACCTGTCCTCTCCCAATACAGACACACAGACAAGACACACAGAGGCTCTGGCTCCATCTTCATTTCTTGTTGGCTTGGGCAGTACCAACAAAACACCTATTCACCTTAGAGGCAAAGTGCAGGGAGTTGAGGGACTCGGAGACATTTTCTTCTAGTGGGGAGGTACTCACAAACGTGAGCATCTTGGCACTGCCAGCCAGAGAGTTCTGCAGCAGGGAGGTGAGCTTGCTCTTCTGGTAAGGAGCATGAGGCTCTTTGCTACGCAGAGCCATGATGACCAGACCCGGTGTGGACAGGCTGCTGTTGATGGCCTGTGTCTCCGGCAAGCGGTCCTGCTCCCCAGGGCCCAGGGTGAGGGTGAAGTCAAGCTGCTCACTGCCAGCGAAGTCCACAAGGTTGAGAGGGGTCCCACACTGCAGGCCGTGGGCAGTTCTTTTGTTTTTATTTTTAAATGTATTTAGTACAGGGACTACCGGGTCTCACTGTGTAGATCAGACTCTTTTTTTTTTTTTTTTTTTTTTTTTTTTTTTTTTTTGTCTTTTTGAGACAGGGTCTCACTATGCAGTTGAGGTTGACCTTGAGCTCACTTTTGTAGCCCAGGCTGGTCTCGAACTCACACCAATCCTCCTGCCTCAGCCTCCCAAGTGCTGGGATTACAGGCGTGAGCCACCATGCCCGGCTAAGATCAGACTCTTAATGATCCTCCTGTTTTCAGCCTCCCAAGCACTGGGATTACAGGCATGCCCCACTATGTCCAGTGTCAGTCATCCTCTCAGTGTGCCCCAGGGGTGGGGCCAGCATGGCATGCCAGGGATCGAGCCCCAGGTGCTGTGCTCTGCCTAAACAGGTATTATAGTCTGCTGAGCTATCTGGCTGGCCCAAGATTGCGAGATTTCTTTCTGAAGTCTTTCAATTTACTGTGATCTTTTAGAGTTACCATATTTCATCAGTTTGAGACATACATTTTTCCCATATATCCATAACTGTGAAATTTGGGTATGTCTGATAATTTGTAGCATTTTAAAGTCACTGTTGGACAGGCTACAACAGTTTCATTGCCTAAATATATGTAAACTTCATTATATATGTTTATGCTATTGTCATTTCAACTGTTGATACTACCCATTCTGAATTTCATCACATTTCAGAATGTATTTAAAAGATTATACCATGGCTTGACACCAAAATGAAACATTACTCTATTTAAAAAAGCATGGAGCAGCAAAAATATAAATATAATATTACTGAAATCAATTGTCTTCACTGGGAAATGACAATTCCACCTCTTCTTGCTAATTGACAAAAAAGGATTTCACAAGAAAGAGGCTGACACAGGAGGATCTCTATAAGTCTGAACTGCATAGGAAGACCCGCACCAGATAGATAGATAGATAGATAGATAGATAGATAGATAGATAGATAGATAGATATTTTTAAAAGTAAAAAAGCTGCTTTGGATATTGTCCTAGTCTTTTGTTTTGGTACTATAAACCTTTCTTTCTCTTAGGTAAGTACATAGAAGTGTCATTACTAGGCTGTTGAGTAAACATTTCTAAATTTAAAAAAATGGTCTAAATTTTCTATTCTATCTTTTTGTCTACAACTCTGTTCCAGTTTTATTGTATGTGGAGGATTTTTTTTTT
>PVJA010018368.1:0-40139 GCA_004027025.1 Myocastor coypus | reverse complement strand
TATCAATGATGGTCAGAAAATATCATTTCCAAGCTAAGTCAAAGATATTTGATACTCAGAAAGCCAGTGATGATAAGCCCAGTACCTATGTTATAGAGTAATAGTATCACAAAGCTTTTCTGCTGGAGGGTTGAGAATGTAAGTTAACAGACCGACAATTGGAGAAAAAGAAGGGCTATAAGGATAGCCAATATTTTGGACCTGCTTTCTGTTTTATGCCTCGTGATTAAACTTTTCTACTGGGTGGTTAACGGCAAGTTTAAGCAAGACCTGTATAGCAAAACATGTAACTCTTGTATCTCCCAAGGTCAGAAAAATCACCTCAGGATTTATTTTGGAACCATGTATAGTGCTTTGTAGAACTGTTATCGGTGTCAGCCATCTGGATGAGCCATGGCCATTGCTTGACCAGTTTACTCTTTGTGAAAGCCTGAGAAAATGTTTTCTCTCTAGTTGGCTCTCCTTTGGCACACGGCATATCTTCAATCCCTTTCCTCTGTAACCCTATAATCTCCTTGGGCATAAAATTTGGGAAATCACTGAGTTATAGGATGTTATAGCACATATTAATCTCAATTTTATGGTTATTTTATCAAATAAAAAATTGAAAATGAAAATATGAAAAACATTGAAACAATTCCAAATCTAATCAAATGGCTACACTTGTGTGTGTGGGATTTGTAATCTTTAAGGAATCATTAATAAATAAATACTATTTATAATAAGCATAAATTTTGCAATTTTAGAAGTTGGTCTTTAAGCTGTATACTTAATAAAGCATTTTTCACATATAGTTACTGCAAAATGTATCACTTCAAATTTTTGATGGCTAATTGATGTAGTTAATTACATTTTGTATGTAAAAATATGCTCTAAACTCACACAGCAAGATTCAAAGTAAAAACACTACAGAAATTTAAAGATTCTAAAAACTCATTGTCAAACTTTAGGAGAGCATGGAAGAAAACAGCAGCTGCCAGAAGTTGAGGAATTACAGATATTTGCTATAGCTGTTGTAAAAGTAGTCTCTCATAAGACAGTCTCTCTCAGTTCTAGAGACCAGAAGTCTAAGTAAAAAGAATGGATAGAGTTTGACAGAGTATCGATAGAGTACTGCTAGTGAAGGTGACAGTGGAAAATCCACCTTTGTTTGTGTTTAGATTTTATTGCTTGCCAGAAATAGACAACATTGCATGATTTTTTTATTTACTAGAATTTCTGCAATGGTCTTTTTTCTCTGTGTCAACTTTTCTCTTTTTTCGTTAGCTTTGTGAGTATGTTTGAGATATTAACAATGATCAATTCCCCACAAGGAATTTGCTGCTGTACATAATGTGTCTCGATTCTTCTTTTTCCAAATACGCTCCTCTCCTTTAAACTTCTCTTCCTGTCCTTATTTAGAAATTCTTTGTTTCCACTTTTTCATTCTATTCCCTGTGTTGCTTTAACTTTTCTTCCTTTTCCCTTCCCCAGTCTCTAATTCTCCTTCCCCTTTGAACATTATCTTATTTCCTAATATCTATCCCTAGAAATGTCTCCAATTTACCTTTTTTTATTTATAGCACTGCATTGCATTAAAAAACCCACATCATTTTTATCTATTCATCTGTTAATGGGTATTTGGACTGTATCCAAAATTTAACTATTACAAACTGTGCTGCTATAAATATGGGTGTGCATATACCTCTGGGGTAGGATGCTCTTAATATTTACAAGAAGGTACCAAGAAGGGAATGTCTGGGGCTGAGGGGAGAGCACAGTGTTATAAGCACCTGCCCGGCAAGGACAAGGCCCTGATCACTATGAGTCTGAACTGCATAGTGAGTAACTTTACTAAATGCAAACAAACAAACAAACTAATGAATAAATGAATAAACATTTTTTAAAAAATAATTGAAGGAGGGGAATATATGGGTCTAATGGAACCCCTAGTTTAAGATTTGGAGGAATCGCCACACTGATCTGCCCAGTGCTTTTATCAGTCTACACTCTACTTAACCGTGCAGAGGTTTCCTTTATTCCTCACAGCTCCAACAGTATTTGTTACTGGGTTGCTTCCTTGATGACAGTCATTATTTCTGGAGTGACCTAGAAACAGCACTGTTTTAATTTGATCTCTCAAATGTCCAGTGATACTGATTTTTTCATAGATTTACTTGTTTCTATTTCTTTTTTTTCCTTTGTAATATTAGCTATTTTTGTTGTATCCCCTCTTTACCTGATCAGCAAAAAATAACTCTGACGTTTGTATTTCATCGAAGAATTGCCTGTTTATTTGAGATTCCCATTTTTATATTCGTTGTTTACATTTGGAGTGTATTTTTTATCCTTCATATATTCTAAATATTAGTGTTTTGTGCGAGGGAACAGCTAGCATAAATTATTTCCCAATCTATGGTGTGCCTCTTCATTTCTGGTTTCTTTTGCACCACAAAAGCTTTTCAGTATAACATCTCAGTTATTTATTGCTTTTAATGTTACCTATGTGATGAACATTTTGCACATGACATGTTTGTCCATGCCTATGACTTCAAGAACATTAGCTATTCTTTATTTCAGCAGATTCATTATTTTTGTTACAATATTTAAATGTTTCATCTCTACTGATTTCAGACTGGGAACATAGCTCAATACAATAAATGCCTGCCTGGCAAGCACAGGGTCCTGAGTTCAATCCCCAGTATTGCAAAAAAATAAAATAATAACATGAAATGAAATAGAATAAAGTAAAATAAAATTGCCTTTATCATACTAATTTCAGTTTAGTGCATGATGAGAGATTGGGTCTAGGTTTAGGATATTCTGGCAGTCATCTCCAAAGTCGTATCACATGCGAGGGATATGTCAAAAGGAAAACAGAGTGTGGATTCTAGGCTGCTCCCTAAGGTCTCCTAAGCATGTAGAAACAAAGAAGTGGGACCTGCCAAGATGGGGGATATAGGAGAAAAGAGATTTACCAACAGAGAGTATAATGTAAGAGATATATAAGATAATGTCAAAAAATTTTGCTTATGCCATCTAGTTTATAATATATGTTTAATTGCACGGATGCCAATTTCTATAATCATGGTAATAAAGGAATATGACTGAAGAAACTGACATACTGAAGAATTATTTGACTTTGCTTGATAGAATGCATTTTGTAATTAAAATTTCATGAAGCAGGGGCCAGCAAGATGGTTCAGTGGTCTAAATCATCTGCTTAGGAAAGCTTAGGCATCCACAGGGACCACGGTTCGATCCTCAGCACCACATGCTGTGCCAGCCCCACCCGGAGGGCAGGCTGAGCCAACCAAAAACATTTTAATCTTAACAGTTCTTAAATGTGATTTTGAAGTGGGATGTAAACACACACATATGTTGCACATTATTCTTGATAAAATAGCACCAATTTGAGGGATGTATAAAACACTTCAGTCAATGTGTAATTTTATTAATACTTCCATCAATGATAGTGGATATGAGGATGCTCCCAAATAAGAATTGAATTTCAAACCAGCAGATTAATATCAGTGTTATGGTTTATGTCTAGTTGTCCCCCAAAAGCCTCATGTAGTAATTGGGCGGGGACTTCTATAGATTGAGACTTGACTCATAAATCACTGGGATTATGTGTTTTAGTACTGATGGGATTATCGGTCTGAGTAGAGCTGCAACTATGAGTGTGGTCTAGGGCGGATATCCTAAGGCATAGAGCCTGATTGGAATATAAAGAGAGACAGAGAGACAGACTAGAGCTATTGCTCTGCTGCCCTATTTGGTTGGCTGCCTCTGTCACCATTTTGTTGCTGTTCCACTGCCATGAACTGGATCCTTTCTGCCCTGTTCTATTCAGCCTTGGGCTGGCCGAATATGGACTGAAACCTCCATGAACTGTGAGCTAAATAAACCTTTCCTTCCTTCATTTTGAGTGTTCAGTAATTGTCCCAGCAATGATAGAAAAGTGACTAAGACAATCAGACATTACCAAATGACCTTCAGGGTAAAACACCATATAGACTCCTGTATGAAGATGTTAGAATAATTGATTCCATTAACATATTTAATGAAAGAAGGCCGCTTAACAGACAGGATGGTCCATCACAGTAATATAACATCATTAGTGATGATAATAATACTATTAAGAAATCTCACCAGTACCTCCTTATGTGTTTTATTTACTTTAGTTTTCACTGGTACAAAATACTGAAAATCCATATTTGAGGGGAAAGAGGTCAGTTTTGACTCAGAATTTCAGAAATTTGATGTCCAGTAGGTCAAGCGCAGCACTGGGGTGCTGGAGAAGGGTTTTCACCTCATGGCAGCAGGAAGCAGAGTGAGAAGGGAGGGGCTAGGGAGCACAGCACTCCATGATTCTCTTATTTTACAAGCGCATGGGGCTCTCCCAGGACATCCCAGGGTGGAAATGCACCGCTACAGGCACTGCATAACAGGCACTCTTCCAATATCATTGCATTTCCCTATTACAGTAACTATTTCCTATATTGGATGAAGTGACAGGACACAGTCCCTGTGGCTAGGTGTCTGACTTGTAATCACTAAGAAATAATTTATGACACAAGTGCATAAATCTACATCAACCTGCTGAACTACATCATCCTAGGTAGGAAGTTTCTGGCCAGGAGCAATACTTAATTGTGCAAATTAAACAACAATAGTTACTATATTTTTCAGCACTTTCTGGGTCTTGCGTACTATGCGAAGTGGCTCATGCATATTACTTGACCTCATTTCTATTAATTAAGGAGTTGTATTTAGGTACTAACTCTATTCCAATTGGGAGGAAGTAAAATAAATCAGGAAGAGTAAAATTGCTGAAGGTTATATCCTGTGTGTTGAAATTTGTAGACGCAAGTTTTAAAACCAATCTGTTTACATAAACGCTAGTCTGCTTTTAGCTCACTTCAGGCTAATGACATTAAATGACCAAACTGCACGTCATAACTTGTCTTGACACATGGTAAGTGGATGCGCTTTTTGTGGACAGAAAATCAAGCAGCAGAACCTGGAGGACACTGGGTCAGCTGCCTCTATGGAACAGTTTCTAGAAATGGTACAAAATAGAGGTATTGAAAATGTGGTTTTCTGGGACAGCCAAATAACTCAGCAGATAAAAGCACCTGCAAGCAGACACAGGGGCTTGAGGATGGATCCAGAACCTGCCGTGCCCTACCCTTGGGGTGCACTGAGATGGCAAATGTGACTGCGCATGATGGCGCTCGCCTGTAATCCCAGCTCTTTGGAGGCTGTAAATAGGTGGTTCACTAACAAGTCTTATCCAGTAGTGAGATGCTAAACACCCTATAGATTCTTCCCTAAAGTACAATAAGAACAGTAATAATTAATAATAATAATAATTATAAAAAAGCGGTTTTCAATTCTGGCAGAGAGTCAAATCTGAATAAAGTCATGGATGGGCTAAGGCAGGCTGCTATTTATGGACCATCTCCTATACACAATCATGTTATATGTGCCATATTTATTTCAATTTTCTGTAAGTCCTTTGTGTATGAAAGAAGCATGAATAAATCATGTGATACTAAGTTACTCAGCAAATTCCACATGTTAAATGGTTATTCTTAAAAAAAAAAAAAACTCTTATTAGCACATATTTATAGTTCATAAAGACCATATTTACTGTAAGATACTGGTACACTCATATAAGACATTCCAATTTTTCTCACTTTCTTCACCCCCTCTTGCAGGCAAAATAAAATGTTTGACATAAAATTGTTTGTACTGTTTTCATACTTGTACGTTGGTTTCATTTTGATTTATGTTTGCTTTATCTGAGGCTTAATAACATAACTGTCCTATCGCTGTCATTTTGACCTAAGAAGATAGGGAAATAAATTGAATGACCAAGGAAGAACTCAGAGTTTCTTGTTGAGTTGGAATACATTGTTCCCATGTATGCTTCTTTGACCAAAACATATCACATGGGAAAAGATGCAAGTACCAAAACAGGTAGCATAGGTCTGCTTCAGGGAATGATAGAGGATGCTTGAAAAGTATTTCTTGCACTTGTTGTTCCATAAGAGCCTTTGGTTCAAAGTAATTCTCACATTAGAGCATCTAACCTTGACAGTGTATCCTGTCACCTTTCATGAGGAACCCCAGAAAGAGCCTAGCTGAGATCAGTAATTTGACCAGAGGAGAAAAACTAAGCAGATCAATCAGGAGCAAAATTACTAATATTGTTCGAGCCAATACATCCTAAGATTGTTGACCATGCCTCAAAACATAATAGTCCAATTGTTAGAATTTTTAAAGTATGTATGTATGTATGTACGTATGTATGTATGTATGTATGTATTGGCTTTCTATGAAATGCATGGAATTTCTAGTTTCTTCAGTGAATCTTTTCTTCTTACAAGCTAAGGAAAGTATACCACATATCAAATAGAAACACATATGCTTTTGAGAAATTTGGTTTGGTTGTGCATGTGTGTTATGATTAAATTACTTCCAATAATGAAAGATGTATTTTGTATTATTCAAAGTATAGCTTACATGTATTCCTTTTAATTACTGTAGGAAACAAAGGGAAAAATGTAGTTTCACAGGAAGGTTGTTATTAGTGATTAAAACATGGACAGGTTAAAGAATGAAAAATGGATACAGAAATGCATTGAGTTTATTCTACCCACAAGTCAAATGGTGCTTTATATAAACCCATTTATCTTTTAAAACTTTGTCAATTTAGTACTAATTACCCTAGTTGTTCTATTTTTACCTTTAATTATTTTGATCATCTGCTTCCATATGTAAAGCACAGAGAAATTAAAGTATAGTTGACAAGTTGAAAAGCATGAAATCAGCAAGAAATGACTATGTTTTTGCAAGACTGCATTTTTACATTATTCTAATGTGCTTGAGACCTACAGTAGACAAGAAAGATTGAAGTTCACTTGTGCTTTAATTTACTTTAAGGTTATCTAGGACATTCTTTGAAGACATCCTAATAGGACACTGAGTGTTTTTGTTAGATCTGCATTAAGCAGTTTTATTTTACATCAAACAGAGGTGAGTTTAATAGTTTGACCTAATTTCCTATGAACAGAACTCTTTGTGTAAAATACTTGAGAAGATTTTATTCAGAGAAATTCAAGGACATTAGGAAAATAGCACTTCGTTATGGTTTTGCTCACAGGTTCAGGAGTTGAGCTATCTTAAGTGACCTGTTCTTCATAAAATGCCCTTTTAATTTGCTGATTTTACTCCCACGACATACAAGTCTGCTATGTACTGATGGCTATGTTCTGTTGGGATAACTATTTCAAAATAATTTTCTTGAGTTGTAAGGTAAGTCAAAAGGGAACAAGAAGTACTTACAAAATGTAATGCCTCAAAGGAGGGTACTGTTAAATGTTCTCAAATTAATAGCGTAAGCACAATCTAAAAGGCATACAAATTCAGAATCATTAGTACAGTAAAAATCATTGGTTATTTATAAATAAATACTTTATTCACAGAATCTGAGGGAAATGACCTCAAAAGCACTGAGGAAAGGAAAATGTTTAAAAACTAAATTATGTGTAAAATTCAGGACCAAGATAAAAAGTTTATCAATGTAACAAATCAGACTTGGGTAGCATTGTTTAGTCTTATATTTTATTGAACTTCTACTTTCCACAATAATATGCAATGTGCCTTATAGGCACAAGTATTTAATGAAATTAATGAGTGAGATCTAAACCCAACTATATATTATTAATCTGCTGACAGCTTTGCTTGCAAATACAGTGATGGATTTGATTCTTTAAAGACTCTATGCTTAAATTTTCTATTTGACTACAAAAAAGAAATAGGACAAATGTATTGACATTCCATCTCAGTAAAATATAACAAATCATCTAAAATATCTGGAAAAATGAATGTCCCTTTACATATATATCACCTCTTCTGATAAAGTCTTCACTTCCACTGAATTCAAGTTAAGAAAGACTACACTATTCTATTCTTTATATTAAGTTGCCTATTTAGTCTTTATAGCATGAAAAAAAAGAAGTTAACTCAGACTCATATAGACTAACTACTAGAAGCTGTAAAATTTATATTTATTGAACTTAGTTTTTGAACTTTTTTCTATCTAGCAAAGATTTCATATGTGGTATGTCTTATTCACTGTAAAAGAATTATTCAGTCATACGAACTCTTTAAAAGGTTTGGGTGTATGCTTTCCCAAGCTGTTCATATAAGCAGGAGCTACCAATTTTTTCTAATGATCCAGAAAATAAATATGTCTAAGTTTTCATATGTAAAATTCCTATAGAGCCATTGATATTATTTGTGTCTAGTTGTTCCCCCAAAACCTCATGCAGTCATGGGGCAGGGACTTCTAGAGTTTGAGATTAACCCATAATCCACTGGGTTTATGAATAATTTGAGGTTGTGATTATGGGCCTTAGTACTGCTGGGATTATGGGTGTGAGTACTTCTGCCAGCCTGAGGTAGAGAGCCTTGATCCAGTATAAGAGAGACAGAGAGACTCTCTCTCTCTCTCTCTCCATTGTCACTGTTGCCTCTGTTCCTTCCGTGTTTCCTTTTGCTCTTTGCTGCCACCATGAAAAGAGGCTCTCTGCAATATGCCAGTCTGCCTTGGAGCCAACTAAGTATGGACTGGAACCTTTTTCCTTCCTTCATTTTGAATGTCAGGTATTTGTCCTAGTAAGGAAAGAAGAGTAACTGAGACAGCCACTATACTATAACATAGAGAGACACAGGCAACATATAAATATAGGTAGCAATGTTTTAATAAAGCATGCTGCACTGGCCCTGCCCCTGGGGCATGCTGACGCTGCAACAGAATCTGGGCATGGCAGTACACACCTGTAATCCCAGCGCTGGAAAAGCTGAAATACGAGGAACACTATGACTCTAATCTGCGTAGCCAGAGCCTGCACTAAATACATAAAATAGAAAAAAACAAAATGCTAGAGATTAGAAATTTTATAACAAAATATTAAAAAATATGAAAAAATATTTTATACAAAATTCAGGCTAAAATTTTAAGGAGAAAGTACACAGTCTCAAAGTTTCAAGTTCCAGTTTGCAATAGAAGTAAATTCTCATAATATTTTGGTTTTACGTTTTAATACACTAATACAAATCAATTATAATTTTAGAGAGTACCATGTAATTCTGTGTCGTGTTTAGTCCTTCTTGTAATAAGGAAGTTTTGCTTTTCATAATTACAATAAGCCAGACATACTTTACAGTTTACACTATAATTAACAATGCCAACTAAAGGGTCAAGAAATAAGTATTATTTATTATTTTAAAATCAGGGCTATGTGAATCTCATTTATCAAATGACATTTAAGTATTAGCACAATAAAGAAACAATGCTAACAAGACTGGACAGCACTCTGTTTGGTACTAAGGATAGTAGAATCTGCTGAGTCAAGACCCTCCAGAAATTGTATTGAGTTTCAACCAGGTGTCTTTCAGGTATCTTAGACCTCTATAGCGCTTGATCAGATGGTCACTTTGCTTAAAAACACATGGATCCAGCAGAGACACGGTCTGGAAATTATATGCAGTGAAAGCTAAAAAAAAATGTGTGTATTTCCCACAGTGTAGAAGTTATATTGCGTACAGGAGTGCCTGAAATCCTTTCCAAATTCCTTAAAAACCCCTACATGAAAATTCCTCATGTGCTTACTACTTAGAGAGACTTCTTGGCTTGCAGAAGCTTTACTCTTGGCCTTTATATCTTTTAAATAAATTCTTTTGTATTTCTGAAGCTACAGTTTCCTTCTTCCTAACCATGAGGCATGAGCTCAGAGGTTATGATAAGCTGGTGAGTGATTCTGGAGAAGCTGCCTCCTGTCCTCGTGCTACACCTGAAGAGCTTCCTTTAATAATTTGGTTGATTTTATATTACTAATGCATTAGACCCCCTTAAACAGCTCCCTCTGTATATATTGCTTCCTTTTACAACTTCAGTTATGTTGGTAAATTATGTTCCAAAAATATAGGGAAAAATTCCAGAAATAGACAATACTTAAATTCTAAGTTTCATGATGGAATTTCATGTCTTTCCACTCTATTTTCTCAGAGACATGAGAAACAACACAGACAGCACAGAAAGAAAGAAAGAAAGAAAGAAAGAAAGAGAGAGAGAGAGAGAGAGAGAGAGAGAGAGAGAGAGAAAGAAAGAAAGAAAGAAAGAAAGAAAGAAAGAAAGAAAAGAAGAAAGAGAAAGAGAGAAAGAGAGAAAGGGAGCTGGCAAGATGATGATTCAGCCATCTAAAGCACCTGCTTAGAAAAGCTTAGGCAACCTCAGGAACCCCATCCCTGGCACCACATGCTGTGCCAGCACCACCCCCAGGGCAGGCTGAGCTGCCCAAGAAAAGAAGGAAGGAAAAATGAAAGAAAGAAGATTTTGAGATATACAAGTAGATCAACTGAATAAGTATCAAAGAGAGAAGAAAGGAGTACAGTAGAAAGCATCAAGACATGTTAAATACATGTATCATTTACCAAAAAGAACTTCATTCTGTATTGCCAACATGCACCAATACATACATGCATACATACATACATACATACATACATACATACATACCAAAGGCTCTAAAGTGTAAACAATATGACCTCATTTTGCAATATAATGGCACAAAGCATAATAGGGGTGCTAGCAATTTGAATACAGCAGAGATGCTTATAAAATGCCTCCTTTTAAAAAAATACAATAAAAAAGTGAGCTCATAAGCCGGGCGTGGTGGCTCACGCCTGTAATCCCAGCACTCGGGAGGCTGAAGCAGGAGGATTGGTGCGAGTTCGAGACCAGCCTGGGCTACAAAAGTGAGCTCAAAGCCAACATGAACTGCACAGTGAGACCCTGTCTCAAAAAAAAAAAAAAAAAAAAAAAAAAAAGTGAGCTCATAATTTTTCTATAGCATACTTTTATAATTAGTCTTATTATCATTTATTTTGTTAATCCTGTATTATGGCTAGCTTAAAATTAAGCTTTATTAAAATATGTTTTATACAAACACATATATATATTTACATATATATATATATATATATATATATATATATATATATATATTGCATTTTACATATATAGCGAAATATTTTTACTTTCCATGCTTTCAATCATTGACCTAGGATCTTAGAATTTATCCACCATAAATAAGTGGCTAGTCTCATTTAACAGCTACTTTCAAAAGGTTGCTTTTATTTGGCTAGAGTAAGTGTTTGCTTTCAGTGAAACTTTAAGAATAAGTGTACAGATATTTGTACGTGATCTGTAGAAAACCTGAACACCAGCTCATGTCCTGTGGGCACAGACAGTATAATGAAGAAGTGATTTGAGTATTATTAAATTATTAAGAAATTACTAACAATCAACCAGTAGTGATGCAAGATGAATCTGAAAAGGCGTAAGATACATTTAAGCAATTTTCACAATTTTAATTTTAGATGAGAAAAGCTGCATTTTTGAATTCCATTTAATTTTTGAACTATGTCTTAACTATAATAACTTTAGATTTGCTATTAGTTGTGAATACACAAAATTTAAAGATACTCATGCAGAAAACTAATTACAGCTTACGATTTAAATGGATCAAAATTTGCAGGGTCAAACGATGTTATATGTAATTATAAAATCTAAATTAAAAAAATGCACAGTCCCTCAATTTGTAGCAGACTCAAATTGTCACGAAAAGAATCTTTAAATTTCAACTTATATTATCTTTTGAAATCTCCTAGGTGAAGTTTATAGGCTAAAATAGTAGCAACCGTGATTAGATATGCCACAATGTTTCTTAATGAGGTCAGAGATCAAAAGTAATCATAAGACTGACAAAGAGGGATGAGCCCAAGGGTGAAATGCTGGATAGAAAGACTTAAAACTCAAATTATGTGAACTGAGGCTGCAAGCATTGAGAACATCGCAGAAGAAAATTATATGTATTGTATGTCTAGGTTTGATTTTACTTTGATCTTTCAACTAACACTGTTATACACTTACTGTGCTCCTTTGAAATCATTAGAACTCAAGCATGAGGCCCTGGTTTTGATCCTCAGTACCAAAAAGTAATTAATTAATGAATTAATTAAAAAATAAAATCATTAGAACAGTTAATAAACACATTCCGTAGAAATAAATTTGCATTAGAACCTGTAGAAACACAAACAAGACTGTGCATCAGTCTGGTTTTTTCCTAGAATTCTGTATAGAAATTAATATTTAAAATTCATTTATCTCCCTATATCTTCTCTCAGTCTTCTGATACCAAAATTCTTCTATATTTCACTGAGCTTTTCAGAGGCCTTATAAGAAAATGTCACATTTTCTTTTCCTTACCCGAGGAATGGTTCTTATGTTTATTTTCAGTTTTTAGTCCTGTCAGGAGTTTTTGCTACCTACTCTATTAATATATTGAATCCAACTAACTTTCTGGTAATTATTTTCTTCAAATTATTGTCATTATTATAATACAAATAACATTTTCTAAAATCTCTGCATTCCACAGCATTTCTCTTTTGCAACAGGAACTACAGTGACTTATAACAAAGGAAGAATACCAACATGTTTTGCAACCTAATGTTTATATGCAACATTCTATCTCTCTTTCATCATACTCAAGTTTGTACACTAGTGTATGTGTGTTGGACAGGGTAAGAAGAGTGAGGATTACATCTAAATTTCAGCAAATATGTGGTAAGAAAAAAAGTGTAAAGCGGACTACCCTTAGGTAATTTCAGAACCTTATTATTTTATCTCAACATCAAAGTCTCTTTCTTTTAATTCTAATATAAAACCAAGTACTTCAACACTTGTAAACATGAATCATCCTTCAAAAAATATGTTCTTTTTCTTCTCAAGGCTAGAATAAACGAATAGGCGACTTTCCACTTTCTCTAAAGTTTGGGCCTTTAGAATTCAAAATTTGAATATATTTTTATAAAAATTTGTCCTGAGAACAATAGTGACTGTGATTCTGAAAAATCTTCAGCCTACACTACTTTAATCATATCCTGTGCCATGTGCTACTTAGGAGGAAGGGTTTGCAGGAGAGACAGCTGATAGCATTTCAGCAAATTCTCATGATTAGTGTTACAGTCTAGGAAAGTATATCCAAGCCCTGTCATGCAGACTACTAAAATTTAGATAAACAAATTGTTTGCTGACGACAGTTAAAACAGTTTTCCACTATATGATGGTTAAAGTAAGTGTCAATTTCATGGGAGCTCAGTGCTCAGTTGTATGATCAAATACTACAGAAGGGACACAGTGCGGGCATTGATCAGATGACATTAAACCTATAAATTTTTAAAAATAATATTACCCACTACAATTCAGGAACACATGACTCAAATCATTTGTTGAAGACCTTGGCACAAAATGCAAAAGGTCCTGAAGAAAAAAAAATATGTTTTCCCACTGTCTGTGAACTCAGACTACAACACCATGACATCTTTGTGGTACCAGAGATTGTACTCAACACCGTACACTTGCCAGGCAAGTGCTTATTCTACAGAGCTCTCCCTAGCCCACCATAACATCTGTGTGTCTTTAGTCCTCTCTTCTACTCCTCTCTCTTCCTCTGCCCTCTTTTCTCCAACCTGTCTTCCCTATCCTCTTTTCTTCCTTCATTCCCTACACACCATCCTCTCTTTCTTTAGGCTGCTACTGACTGTTTCTATCAATAATCATGATCCATATACTGAAGTAAACCAAGTTTCCTTTTCTCTGGTAGAAATAATATATCTAAAATCATTCTTCAGTGTAGAATTCTTCTTAGATATAATTTATTTCTTGATGTTTATATGTGTTTTATATTGTTATTCTACTTTTTGTTTTGTAATGTTACCTTCTTAAGATATCACTATAAGAAGTTTTAAATTATAATCTAATTAAAATTATCAGTATTTCATAAGTAATTGGGCAATGTCTTGTGGCCAGGCTCTGGCTGTGTATCTCCTGTAAAATCTATCTAATAAAATACGGAGTGGAAACATGGGCAAAAGTTATACACAGAAATTTCACAGATGAAACAGTTATGGACAACTGATTTTTAAATAAAATTTTTAATGCTATGAGCCACTTGGATTATCTAATTCATATTTAATTTTACTAAGAAGAAATCTCACTAAAACTTTATGGAGGATGATATGACACTTATGCTCATTTCTGGGCACTACTGCATTGGATAAAAGTAGCAGTACATTGTTACCTAATATTCCTAGCTTCTAAACATGTGATCCTTAGCTGGGTGTGGTGGCTCACGCCTGTAATCCCAGCACTTGGGAGGCTGAGGCAGGAGGATCGTTGTGAGTTCGAGACCCGCCTGGGCTACAAAAGTGAGCTCAAAGCCAGCCTGAACTGCACAGTGAGACCTTATCTCAAAAATAAAAATAATGTGGGACAAACATGTGATCCTTTGTAAATTACTCAGGGGAATGTCTTCCAAATAAGAAAGTGTTATGAATAATAATAACGCTACTAAGAGTGAGATATCTCTCTTATGATATTGCTTTTTATATTTTTATTCCTTTTTTCTTTAATCAGTTTATTCTTTTTTATTTTCTGTTTTATTGTTTTTACAATAATACATTGCATAATGTTGTCTTCATCATATTTGTTCAGAGTACAAGATGCAGACATGTTTTCTTGTCTAAACATCATTAGTACAGATCTTTCTTTTCATTGCACAAAGAGAAAATAGTTGCATACAGTCCAATAGTCCATAATTTTGCTTTTTTTTTTTCCTTTGGACTTTTTCATACAGGGTCTCACTATGCATTTCAAAGTGACCTTGAGCTCACTTCTGCAGCCCAGGCTGGTCTCATTCTCATACTTATCCTCCTGCCTCAGCCTCCCAAGTTCTAGAATTACAGGTGTACACTACCACTCTTGGTGGCAGTAAGATATCTTGAAACAAACCAATGCCTATTTACAAAGTAAAAGCATATCTGGGCATATTAGCACAGCGAACTGCCAAAATAGCCATGAAACTAGGATCAGCTAAAGACAAATATTTTGGATGAATGCCAGCAACATAAACTTGAGCAAAAACAGAGCTGTCATAATGCTCTATGCAGCATAATCCTCATTTTATAAACAGGGAATGTGTCTATAATTAGCTGGAGATGTCATCAGAGGACTAACATACAATCGAGAAGTTCTGTTTCTCTAAAGCAGTCGTTTTCAGTATGAAGGTCTCCAAACAACAGTGGAGGGGGATGTCCGTCTTTGCTTAGTGATTAGCAGTTTCTGAGTAAATATGCTGACCCACAATTTTTTAAACTTAAAACTATATGCAGTGCCCCAAAAACCTGAACAAATTGAGATCATTGTGTTAGTTTTCACATGTGGAACGGGAAGCTACAACAGCTTGAGGCACTATTCGTGTGACAGTGAAGCATTATTGTTGGGAAACATATTTATACATAACACTACAGACTATAGCGACATAAAAAATATTAAGCAGGGGAGAAGTTTGTGTGGGAGGAGCACCTGTCTGGCAAGCACAAGGTCATGAGTTCAAGCCCCGTACAAAAACAAACAAATAGAAATAATGACCAGTCATTTTTTTTTATTTCCCATTTTTTAATTCCTATATATTATATACATGGTGAAACTCTGTATCACAGATTTTTTTTTTCTATACAGGGCCATTTATGATTTTAAACACTGAGTAAGTTATTTATTGAAAGTTACCTGTGTGATATTTCCCATCTACCTGCTTTTTTTCCAAACAACTACAACTTCCTGTTTCTTATAGACACTCATGAGTTTTTCCCATGCATTTAATTGACCAGCCAAACCCCAGTTTTCTGTTTAAGGATATCACAATCACGTTACTGTTTATTTTTTCTATGCTTATTACAATTATGTGCAAAATTGTACTGCTAATTTCTATTAGTTCTTTCAAAGGAACAGATAATGCTTATATTGCTTGAACAATATTATGTGTTTATACCTGGTAACATGAGCAGCTATTCTGAAAATAACAACATACAATACAATAACTATCATTAATTTCCTATCATCTTGTTTTGAAGTTCTGTATCATTTTTATTGTCTTCATTCTGTTTAAAATAAAAAATAATTGAAGGGTTGGTCCGATAGCACAGGGACTAAAACACCTGCTTATGCAGAGCTCAATGGCAGGGTTTGATCCCCAGCATGTAGTGCCAGCTCCACCCCAGCATGCTCTGAGATGGTGATTGAAACTGGACATGGTGGTAAGTGCCTGTAACTCCACCACTTGGGAGGTTAACAGTAGGAGAATCACTATGAGTCTGATCTACGTAGTGAGACCGTGTAGACCCTGCCGACCCTGTACCAAGTACAAAATAATAAAAATAAAAAATAAATAAAAATATTACTTTTCCTAATTTTACTTTCCTTCAGTTTAACATAGTTTCTAGATTTCATCTCCATCAGTCCATTAATTGCCCCCAGATATCAACAAAGTAACTCCTTCATTATTAATGATTCCATCCCAGGAGAATGTTGATAAACCAGAGTTTTTCATAATTTGACAAAGTGAGTCCTATGTAGGATTCCTGTGAGTGTTACACAGTACATCTATAAAGCTCACAACTCGAGTGTTCATAATTCAGGAACTTATTTCGTATTGCTATATGACTGCTCAACCTTTGTGTATACTTTTCCAATCAATGAGCATATGGAATATTTCAGAGCTATTATTTTTATCTCACCAGCAAAGTAAAATTTGCAATATTATGTTCTTCTCTTTAGGATTAATTTTGGTGAGATTCGTCATGAGTTTGCCAAGAACAATAACTTTTAAAGAGAATGTTGTAAATGTTCAATTTAAGAATGAGTACCAACTCATTTTCTCAAATTATTTTCTACATCCAACCCTCTACAAAAGCTAAACAATCTTATTCATAAACATCTCCAACATGTGTTGTCAGACTTCATTTGTGTCAATGAAAAGTGTGCAAAATTTTATCTAAATAAACATTTTGAGTCAAGAGATGTTTACCATTAATATGGATCAACCTTTATCTTTTTCTTTCCTTGAATTGATATAGCACCCCTCATAACTCATGATTCATGGCTTTTGCCAATTTTTATATTATTGAATTTTTATATCATTGCCTTCTTGGAGTTTGTTGTTTTTAACATCAACTAATGACATATCTGTTATAATATTTATAATGTATAAAATAAAATCAATGTGTGAAGAACTCATAGTGTATGTAAGTGTATGTAAGTGTGTGTGTGTGTGTGTGTGTGTGTGTGTGTGTGTTAGAAGGAAAGGGAGACAAATAGAGACAGAGGTGGCAAAAGAGATTACTCAGTTTGTATCACTTTGAATGATTTTTCAATTTTACTGTTAGTTCTGCTCTCTATTATCTAAAATATAAGTGTTCTTGTGATTTCTCAGATTAAATTTATCCCCACTATCATTTATCATTACTAATAAAATGAAAACATTTAGCCACTATTGTAACCAACTTAATGTTACAGAATTATATGCAGTTCCATTTACCATTACAGTAGGCTACTCCTTTGCTACATTTTTTTTTCATTTATACTTCTTATCCTCATTTCCCTTTGAGATTAAATAGGTTTCCAGGCCATGTCCTGCTGTACACATCACTTAAGAATTGCCATGGGTTAGGAGGGAACATTTCTCTAAATTATAGAAAAAGTAACTACACAATATAGATACATTTTCCTGTCTGGTTAACATAATATAAATTGCACACCTTTTAATATGTTTTGTGAGTCCATAAGTCTTTGATCTTTTGATTGTATGTCTATTATTGCACCATCTAGCACAATTATATTCCCATTGCCCCCGTGTCAATGGCTTTCCTCATTTTGACCATAAATCTTGCCCTGGCTACTGGCTCCTTTTCACTGCCAATCAAGCCCTTGAAGTATTTCACAGATGCTCATTTTCTTTTACACAAGTAGCAAGATCATCCAGGAGCTGAGTCTTTTAATAAATTAATATTTCCTTAAAATTCTACTTCAACTGGTTTCAAATGATGCTCAATTATCAGAATCATTTTCTCTTCCAATTTAGAATTTAAGGATTTAAGCATTTATTTTTCTAATATTTCAATTAGAGAATGAAATTCCACTTTAGAGTAATCTATTTTTGATACTGAACAAAGTATGACTGATCCAATTTTTATGAGAAGGCATTATGTCTGTGTTTGAGTAGTGCTTTCTCTCTAGCTTTACCTCACACATTTAGTACCTTGCTGTGTGGTGATAGCTGACCCCATTTTTCTTTTTCTAATAGATGCTGCTACAGAAATGTGGAAATTCTAGTTTATCATAATTCTTATTGTTTCAATAAGGAAAAATCCTGTTGGAATATGCAATTTAGCTGTTATAAGCCATACTTTAGTTTTGTGGAAACAGTATTTATCATGTCTGAAAAAGAAATATCAATTTGCCCAAACACAAAAGTCTATAATTTTCTGACTATGAAAATTTTAATTCTCTGTGACATAACAATTAAAGATAAACTGATTTTCTAATACTTAATGTCTGAGTATTCATACTCTGCTTTTCCAGTGATCTCACCCCAAATATTTCTTTCACACACTGGGATCTCATTTTTCTTCTTTTTGTTGTTTGTTTGTTTGTTTGTTTGTTTGTTTTGCTTTTTGCCTTTTTTGGGCTTTGGCGGGGTTTGTGGTACTGGGGTTCGAATTCACAACCTTGAACTTGCCAGACAGGCACTTGTGCCACAGAGCTATCTCCCCAGCCCAGGAAAATCCAATTCATTTTTCATGAATTGACTTACATCATTTTCTGAGCTGGTAAAAAGATGTCCTCCAAAGTTTGGCTTAGAAAATCCTGATAACAAGCCTAATTTTATAAAACTTTTCTTCAAGTAAATAGGTCATTACACCTTCAGAATGCTGATTTCCATTATGGTTGGATTTTTCCCTTCAACTCTCTAATATGACTTACAGATTTTCCTTCAGGCAGTATGGTACTTGTTTATCTTTCGAAGAGGATGCATGCTGTATAAGACAATGATGGTACTAATTTTGCCTTATTTAGGATATATTATACCAACAGTTAATTATGAGTGCTCACTAGAATAGTGAGCTAGGTATCTTATATCTTGCAGGTAAATTCTGTACCGTGCAAACAAATTCTGAAAAGCTCTTTAGTGCCTAAAATATAATCATATATTTATTTATTTATTGTAGTTATTTTTTATGTGCAGGGTCTCACTACACAACTCAGATTCATAGTGATCCTCCTGATTTTTACCTGCCTAGTGTTGGGATCACAAGCATGTACCACCACACTGACCCCATTGCCGGGTCAGCACTCCCGGCTGTGGGGCCTGTGTGACATGGGGTGCCAGGTCTTGAACCCTGGCCCCTGCATTTACCTAAGTGAGCCATTAGTCTGCTGAGCTGTATTGCTGGCCCTTATAATCATATATTTAATACACTTATAACAGTTAATCTAGAATGCTTTATTGGTCCAATTTATTTGGTTTTTTCAGGATTTCCTATGCTATTGTAAGATCCCTAGGTATTCCTTGTGCATGACAATATTTTTATGACTGACTCTGTGGATTTGCTGTTCATTTTCTTCCTAGGAAGGTCCTGTCATTTCTTCTGAGCAGAGGTGTGAAATGCTTGCATGCACCAATCATAAGTGCTAATTTCGTGATTTTTACTGAGTGAAATGGAGTAGCGACTTCTAGCACCACCAGAAATAAAGGATGTTCTCTCCACTATTCATTGTTTTCTAATAATTTTAGAAATGCCTGTTAGTTTTTAAAAGTAAGACAGCCACACAGTATAAAATATGCAATTAAAACATACTCTTCAGTTCCTAAAGCTGTATTACCTCATGATATATGAGGAAATTGATGGATATCCTCATATATCATGAAGGTTAGATATCTTCACGATCTCCTTCAGTTTAGGAGATCATGATCAAAAACTATGAAAAAAAGATTGATTTAGGAGTATTTACGTGACATTCAGATTCTACGGAATGTACAAAGAAGGTGTTATAATTGGTTTGGATAAAATGCACTTAACCATTAACTTGGACTTAATAAATAAGTATCAGAAGTCAGGTTTCATTACTGAAAACATAGCAATTAAAAAAAAAAAAACAACTCTATGCCTTTAGAACAATAACACAGGATACAATAGTTTCCAAACACTTAAATGAGTGATTTATCTCAACAAGGCCCCTATTCTTGGAGGTCCTTTTCTTGAAGTCTGATCTACACCTCTCCACCCCGTCTTAGAGTAAGTGGAAAATGAACAGTTCAGGTATAATTATGTACTTTTCTGATATTGCTCCCTAATACAGTCTTCTTTTCATAAGTATATTTCATTAAATTTTCATTTTATTTTCTTTCAAACATTATCATTTGTGAAATTATTTTGTATTTATTAAAATATATATGTTTTACCTTTCCTTACAAGATGAGCAGTCTCAGATGAGGGGATTTTTTTTATGTATGTGTACATTTTTTAGGGAAGTGTTTAGTGGGTGTTCAGGGTCTCACTACTAGATCAAACTCAGAGTATTCTGCCTCTTTACACCCTCCTAAGGGCTGGGATTACAGGCGTGTGCCACCACGCCCAGTCTCAATTGCAGTCTCAACACACCCTGGGGACAGGGCCAGCATAGCAGGCCCCAGGATCAAACCCCTGAATCCCCAGCGTCTACTTGAAGGTGCTTCAATCCACTGAGCTATTTGGCTTGCCCCAGATGAAGGGGAATTTTTTAGGAGAATTATCCAACGTGTACCCATCTAGGAACTATTTAGGTAAGGATCACTGAATTGCCAGAAAATCTAAGTTTGATTCATAACTCCACTAATCAGTAAGCTTGTGACCTGTTGCAACTTCCTTAATAACTATAAGGTTATTTCTTTATTAAAATAAGCATGTTAATATGTGTAACTTTGTAGCATTCCTACAGAATCTATAACATATTGTGAAGCATAATACTTTATGTCAGTGACTAAAAAATTTTTACTTCCTAGTATTTTCAAGCAAAGTGTGCATAATGCCAAATACCTAGGTAGAATGTGCATGTGGGTAATTTGAATTTATTTGCTTCTACATATGGTTTTTATACTGTACAAAGCCTTACGCCACACATTAACAAACACATTCTTCATAATATTACTGGAACACCTTATTATACCCCTTTTACATGGTAGAGAAAACCCCTGGAACAGAAAGTATGGTTTATTATTGACATTTATTAGACATAAAGTGATATTAATTTGAGCAGCTTGGCTTCAGAGAAAACATTCTCATTACAATGTGCAAAGGTGAATGTGTCCTTTATTTGTAGGTTCATAGTGTAGTTGTGTGCTTGTGATTTTTTTCTGTCTCACTGTGTATGCGTGTGTCTGTGAGAGAGAGAGAGAGAGAGAGAGAGAGAGAGAGAGAGAGAGACGATGTGTATCTCTGTCTGTCTGTCTCTCTGCATGGAGTAAGCTAAAAAGAAATGAAGGACTATAGTGAAAGAGAAGAAGAGTGAGACTTCTGGTAAGTAAGATTAACAACCAATAAAGTTTTGTTCATAAGTGAATAAATTTTATATATAAGATTTATCTTTTCTCTTTTTTCCTCTAAATATTCTAAAGTCATGTTTCATTGCCCCATGTAAAGTACTTTATTTTGTAAAGTACTACACTTTACAAAATAAAGAGAAATGATGGAAATAAGGAAAGAGGAGAAAGAATATTTTGGGGTTTCCCCTATATTTGGCTTAGTGTAATTTCCAATCATGCAATTGCTCTAATTTTGCAGCAGACCTGTATATATTTTATATAAATACATTTATTTATTCTTGTGTTGTTTTCATTATCTGCATGATTATTTTGATGCAATGAAACATCATTTAAATTACTAGAACATCACAATAAATCTTATTTTAAATAGAAGCTGTGTTCTAACATGTTCTTAAAATATTGACTAATCTTGAATCTAATTTTTTCTATAAAATTTAAAATAGCTTTTCCAATTCCATATATATATATATATGTATATATATATATGTATATATATATATATATATGTATATATATATATGTGTGGGTATATATACATATATATCTTAGTGATGTTTAATAAGCATAACCATTATTAAATTTTGTGAATTGAAAAATTTTTAGAATTGGAAAATACATGTGAAATATATTTTCTTCTAACTAAGTACATTTTGCTTAATGAATGGCTTTAATTTATAAGTAATTTGTTAAAATAATGTTCAGAAGGCTACCACTGTCCACGATGTAAAAAAATGGAATGCAGTTACCAACACACCTTAAATAATGAACAAAGTAGACAAAACATGTGAGAAAAAATCTTTCAGGACATTGGCAAGGGATTAACTCCTGAGAGAAAGTAATAAGTGATATGAGCCATACAACTCGTTGAATTAAATTCCCTGAGAGTTCACAGGCATCAGAGGAACAGTTGTAAAGAAGAAAAAATAAAATAGACCAATGATTGTCCTGAATGAGGAACCGATTTAGAGCTCAAATAAATTCTACTATATAGAGATAACTCTGTAGAGTGCCTTAGAGGAGAAAACTGGAGACATTTTTGGGGATGCATAGGTCCATGCAAGTCTTTAGTTCAATACAAAAAAAAAAAAAAAACAAAAAACCCTGAAAGGAAGTCCACAGAGATATTCTTGGAGTGCCCTGAGATAAGCAGATAGTTCAAGTGCCTAGTATCAGAATGAAAAAAGTAAAACAAAGGCAGTCCTTACCTAAGGAATAAGTAAATAACTAGGACAGATATTGGCTTCTCTTGTTACAGTGCCATCTACATAGACCAAACCGTGTTGGATTTCATAAACAAGACTTAAAAACAACCTTTAAGAACAGAATCACTTTCTGATAACAATTGTACAATACCTAGCATGTGACTACTATAGAATATACAGTGAGTGGGATTTCGTATAAAGGTAGAAGACATGAGAAGAAGCAAGAATGTTCGAATATACAGTGAGTGGGATTTCGTATAAAGGTAGAAGACATGAGAAGAAGCAAGAATGTTCGAACTATACAAGGAAACCAGCTAGGTAATTGAAGCAGACAACAATGATATAGATAACGGACTTAGTAACCTAAGAGATTACAATTGCTGGTAAAGACACACTGCATATGTTCAGAAAGATAGAAAAAGGTATTACCTTGAGAGTGAATAAAGTCGGCAGTCTTACAAATATTGATGTTAAACTTCTAGAGCTGAAAACACATTACAAAATAAATGTGCACTGCATGGTTTTGGCAAAATATTCAACATTTCCAAAGAAAGTATTAGTCCATAGCAGTAGAAGCTTTACATAAGTGAGATGATTCTGCTCTATTACATTCTGATAAATCCCAGTAACAAACAGTACACCAAAGTATATCGAAAGTGAATGGAGCTTGTTCTATGTGGAGTACTGTAATCATGAAAAAATTTTAAATCATAAGGTGAGTTTTAGACAATGTGCACCCAGACTATATGGCTCTATTTACAAAAAATACTTGAAAATATAAACTAAACTACAATGATGTTAATATTTTTACACACTGTTATCTTGTGACAGTATAAAGAGAAAGATTAAATTCAAAGAAACATGAGAAAATATTATGGGCTTATGTCAATTTTCATTATTGTTTGTGATGATAGTTTTATGCATTTTGATATCATTGTAACATTGTACACTTTACTATACACTTGTACTATATCAATAAACCTTAAGATGTTACAGATGTATAGAGAAATGAAGTATTAAGCAGTAATATGATTGTTGTTTCTCTTTTCTTTCTTTCAGACCAGTTTTTTTAAACTGTCTTTAACCAACTCCATTCCTAAATCTTCATAGTGCACAAGGAAGGCTTAATTTCTGACTAACATTCTGTGTTTTATTGCTGTTGTTTAATAAACAGACACATGAAGCATCTCCATGGTGAAATTTAATATCATAAAGCACCTTGGGGTTATACTTCAGCCATCTGTTGTATAAATTGAGTAATTGTAGCTAACAACCTTAGCCCTCACTCCCATAGCTGCTATGTTCCAGAGGAAATGATATGATGGGAGCCAACTCTGAGATACTGGATAGTTCTCTTGTTTGGAGCCAAAATTTACTCTGAATTTAAAAACAGTAATGCAAAGAAGTGAGAAAGTCTTAACAGAATAGATGAACATAAATATAGCTTGAGAACTTTAACTCACTCTAAAAACCAAGGTAAAGGAAGACCTATATAACAAAAAATAACTTTTGTAAATGATGAGGTCAGTCAAATGCCCTCAGGATTCACCCTGAAGCCATGTACAGTGCTTTGTGTCAGCCATCTGGATGAGTCATGGCCATTGCTTGACTAGTTCGCTCTCTGTGAATGCCTGAGAGAATATTTTCTCTCTAGGAGACTCTTCTTAGGTACACTATCATCAGTCCCTTTCCTCTGTGACCCCGTAATCTCCTTGAACAGAAAATTTGGGACACCACTGAGTTATAGGATATTACAGTACAGGTTTCCTTATCTCCTGAGTCCTCAATGACTTTGAGGGGCTAGGGCCAAAATATTGGCTATCCTTGTAGCTCTTCTGAATTCTCTAATTTTTGATCTGCAAACTTAAGTTGTTAAACCTCCAGAAAAGAAGCTTAGTGATATTAATATGCTATAACATAGGCACTTGAACTTAATATCATCATCTTTCTGAATATTAAAAACCTTAGAATTAACATGAAACTGATATAGTCCATCAATCATTGATAGTCCACTATATCCCTATAGAGTGTGATAAAAATATCAACTGCAAATTTTTACACAGAAATTTAGAAATCTAAACAGCAGAAATGTTTAACCATGAAGTATAAAAAGTAAAGCCATAGTAATATGCTGAAGTATAAAAGGTGGGAAGTCAACAGCTTCCAACATTGCCTGTTCTGCTGTTAACACACTATTATGGACTATTGTACAATGTACACAACTACTTTCTCTTAGTTCAATTGGAAGAAATGTTTGTGTGAATAGTGTCTAGAAAAGTTCTCATGTCTGCATCTTGTACTCTGAACAACTGCTATGAGACAGCGATATGCATTGTATTAAGTATTGTGGCTGCCCTACTAACCTGTCTTGAAACTGGCTCATTGTTATTTTTTCATTATAATTAATAAAATTGAAAAAGTATATATACTATCTGCAGGAATACCAGTCCTAGTCAGAAAAAGGAATGGCGCTGTCAATAAGATGACACAATAGGAGGTCTCCAACTCGTAAGACAATTACTTGGAAGCCACAGCTAGAGTTAAATCGTTCTGTGGGACCTTTACATACAGGTAGAAATCTGAGAAACTGACAGATCCTGACTGTGCAGTGTTTTGAGACCAAGGCTGACCAATGCACAGGTGGCCAATTCAATCCACTAACCATGTTCTACAACATAGACCCAAAGATATCTCTCTTTTTCCGTGGGCTCATTTAGAACTCAATTTATTTTGTATCACACCTCAAGCACTAGAAAAAGACATGCCTTCCATGAATAAGAGGCTTGCAAACATCTGTCCCACTCATAGACCAATGTTTTTTCAAATTTTCAGCTGTGATATGAGAGTCTTGACAGGAGACAGTTAATCACATGTCAATTTAAATGGACTAGTAAATAACTGGAAATTACTAAATTTGTTAGGATTAACTTAGCTAATTGGTTTTCCAGTAGGTGGAATTGGAACTCTAATTGTTTTTAGAACTAACATGCCATGTTCTCTTCTGATGATATATAAAGTACTGATAGTCTAGAATGTGATCTGTTTAAAATAATACTCAGTGTAGCTCTATTTGATCACCTTAATTTCCTATGATATTAAATGAATTTATTGATTCAGCTTGCCATTATTTTGAACATTTTTTGGAAGAGAAAGAAATTATTCTGATTAGTTTCTTTTAGAATCACTGGATCAGCTAATAAAAGAAAATAATGATCTTAAAAATTTAAATTCTCAGCTCTAGAAATGAGTAGAGGGTACTAAGTTTGTCCTGAAGGAGAATCTTTTCTCCTTTAAGAGTAGGAATGAAGTTGAGAAAAACTAAACACAAGCTTGCAAAATGTAATTAACTGAATTACACCACAGGTGTAACTGTCAGCTGACAGTCTAGAGTTAAAGCAAAGACCAGAAAAAAAAATTGACATTATGCAAATTTGGATAAAAATGTCTAATAGGACCAAGTGAGGCTGGGAATATTGATCTAAAGTCTAAGGAAACTATTTTGTCACAGAAAGAGATCCCCCGTTCCTGGGGGGTAGAGTCCTCCCAGCCATGCTATTGGCTTCTCCATCCATACAGGAAAAAGTTAATCTTCTGTTCCTTTGGATTCATTCTCCTGTCTCCAAAGCCTCAGCATTTTTCAAAAGTGCTATCCTCTCCTAAGATTCAAGATGAACTTCTATCAGTGTATCTTGGAAAATATTAAAACAAGTTATTTCATCCCAAGTACAGAGGCATAGGGTAAAAGCTTTCCCTAGAAAAGAGAAGAATGGAGTATATGATAGATACATATTAATATTATGTATTATATATTATGTATTACATATAATATATATGATAATTTGCTCAAATTGAGAACAAAATATACAAGGACATATGTTAATATCTATGCTCAATATCTGACATCCAGGACACACAGTAGTCAAATATGAGCTCCAAAGGGTTGTGAGACCCACGTACGGCCACACTGGTTACTCCCTACATACACAGCTGGGCCAACACCATTCATGACCTAGAACGTTCTTGGAAGACACCGCATGATTATGGCATTTTCCTGACATACCCACTTACGCTTCATTCCAATAGTTTTATTCATTATCTTTTAATGAGTTCTTGCTTGGCCTTCCAGATCTTTCTAAGAAATCTCAGTGGAAGTCTCTATAACCCAACAACTCCTGCTTTTTGCATAATGATGAATAATAGAGCATCACATGGGGCGGTGCCAAGGTCTGTTGCCAGTGAATGCTGTCGCCATACCACCTTCGTGTGCATGGACGCCTGAGCATGGTGCAATCAATACCAGGAAAACAGTCCCCTAGGAGGCTCTTCTCCAGATATGGAGAAAGGAATCTCTTACCATTTGTCAAGCTGACACATTTATCCCCTTGAGCCTGCAGCACAGTTCATAGGACATTGTCTTGTTGATTATTAAAATGACTTTCTTGTGCTGACACGAAGTACTTTGTTTCCTTCTAATGATGTAATACCGTTAGCTGCCATATCTCCTTTAGTCCAAACTTTAAATAGTTTTTCATTCTGAACTAACATTAAGTGTTTCAATTTTTTTCTGCTATAACTTTTCCATCCAATTTTCCCTATAATCATGGCTGAATGCAAACATCAGTGTATATATCACAGCTTGATATTGAGCTGTCCTAATTTTTTTTTTCTGAAAGATCAGTTACTTTGCCTCTCTTAATTGAACTTTCCTTCAAAATCTTCTAATATGATCAAAATATAGATACATTTTCTTCTAGAATGTAATACAGGGGCTCTAGTTCACCTAACATCTGAATCCTAACTAAAGATTTCTAACACTGATTTGCTCTTTACATTTCCACAAATATTCATACCTTCTAAATTCTGAGAGAATCTCCTATCAAGATCGGCCTAAAGCATTCTTGGGTTTCTGTAGGCTATGTCAACAAACCTCTTTAAACTTGCAGGAAGTGTAGAAAGGGTTTCAAACCATGGGCTAGGCATAGTTGTAACTATGATCCAGTTGTGCAGTACCAATATTCTGTATTAGCACCATTTCCAATTGCTGATCATAATACCAGATATACCCAACTTAAGGGACATGGTCTAGTTGACTCAGAGTTCAAGAAATTCAGCCCATGGGCGTGAGGCTCCACACAGAAACACCATGGTTGAAAAGCATGATGAAGCAACATAGTTCAGTTCACATTGGTCCTGAGGTATAAGGTGACAGTATCAGTGAGGAATGAGTGCATGACAGGTCCTACATACATAATGCACATAGATATAGTCAAGATTATGCAATAATAATCTCCTAGACATTGTAAAATCCACTAAGGTTGTCACTTTATGATCACTGTTCACAGTCTATGTTTCACCAGCTTCACAGTCACACATTTCCATAAACCATATTTAATTTCTAGATAAAAGCAATAAAAATGTATAACTCCATCTAACATAATATAACAGCCTCAAGAACAATGGCAAATGCACTAAGGCCTGCCTGAATAGTGTAGAGTACAAGCAGTTTTTCAAAATTTCTAATCTGAGGCTCTTGGAAGACTAATGGCAAATTGTTAGCTGTTAACCTGTGTAAAAACTGAAATCATGTTCTGTAATCCCAAGGTACAACGGTACACGGCAAATGTTTGCATTTCAAAAGAGTGGAATGGAAGGATACAAAAGCAACAAACTGAAACAAAACTAAACACAGAATGGAAAGCATTAAGTTCTACATGGACACATGGCAGTAAAAACTGCATTCCAAAGAACATTTAATGCCTCCTTTATATGACATAGAAAAGTGAACTATTAATGTCCCCAAATAGAGAATCATTGACTTAAGTGGACAGCAAAGCCTGAAATGCCCTTCAGAGTCAACTCTAACCTCATGCAGATACAGCTCAGGACCAGTGTGATTCACTGGGACCAAGAAAGAGAGATATTCCTCTATGTACCCAAAGGATGGCAGGGAAACAGTGATCTGATCATGGACCCTGAGAACCCTAAGCCATAAACTTCGGAAATGCATTACTGGTTTACAGAATCTACTAATGAAACTTAATTTTGCTTTTACATTTTTTATAAGCAGAATATATTTACTGAGGGGTAAGAAATTTCCAGTCTAAGGGAAAGATAGGAGAGGGGCCCTGAGTGGATGGCCCCTGGAGGCTGTCTCTCCCAGGGACTTCCATAGAGAAAAAATCATGTGGTAAAGTAGGTCTAAGGTGGTAGTGAATATGGGAGTTTGTTTTGGTGGGCATAAGGTGGAAGAAAACTATGGTCAACCAATGAGATTACAAGCACAATTGCTCAGGTATAATTGATTAAATCGGAATCAATTGAGGAAGAGATTCAGGTAGCAAGTGGGCACAAATATAGAACAAGGTGTCTTCCTGTTGGATGTTGAGTTAGTGACTCATTTGGGTTGTTCCAAAGTTATTTACACTTATTTAGAATGCTGAAGTTCCCTAGACCCTATCTTTATCATTTTAATGGGAAGCTATTACTATCTACTTGGTCAAAATCATCTTTGACTGTATTCATAATTATCCTCTTGATATTATTTGACGTATGCATGTTTATTTATTTCTTTAGCTTTATCTGCTACAGATTTAAAGCCATTTCACCTACCTAAGATAAAAACACCTGGTGTCTTTTGAGGACTTTTCGATAGAACCTCAAGAGAATATTACCAGCCAGGCGTGGTGGCGCACGCCTGTAATTCCAGCACTCAGGAGGCTGAGGCAGGAGGATTGGTGCGAGTTCGAGACCAGCCTGAGCTACAAAACTGAGCTCAAGGCCAGCCTCAACTGCATAGCAAGACCCTGTCTCAAAAAGACAAAAAAAAAAAAAAAAATAGAGAATATTATCACTTTCAGCCTGAAGAAGGTAGAGCGGTCATTGTCCATGATTCCCTCAAGTAAGCATTACTTCTTCAGAGTGAGGAATATTGTAAGCAGCTTAATTAGATAAAAATATTATAAGCAGTCCGATAGGGCCAGCCCTCAAGGAGACAATATGGAAGACAAGGTGACTTTGCAACTTTGGAAGAAACAAGACACTCCCCTCTGTGGGCCAGACCTCAAGACAAAAGAGTAAACAAATGTAGACACATAATTCTAGGGATGGGCATCAGTTTTGCTTTTACTTAATGTAAAATGAAACTTGTGGATAAACTTTTTGTGTTGTTTTTATTGTTATGTCAATTAGAGAAAAGAACAGATTTTGAAATTGGAGAGATTTATGCTTAATATCTTCATGAATCTCACAGTGTAAAGATTTTGACTCAAATGGCATGTTGTGATTTTAATGGTAACTTAATCTCAACATGTAAAGGTTCTGAATTGGAGCATCAGTATTATAAAAGTACAAAAGCAAATAAGTTATGTTTTAATACTGATATCACAGCCAAAGACATGACTGATTTCTATTAAGAAGCTTCACTTAACTACCAAAAGAGTTAGAGGCTTGATTTTAATCACCGTGTCATCAAGCTGACACAAAACTTCGTTAAATGTTTGGAAAAGATCAATAATTGCTCTTAAAATAGACATGTATTACTTTAATAAGCAATTCATACAATCTGTGAGAAGAAATACTACTTACCCACTTTGAGAATGAGAAATATGATTATGTCTATGCTTAAGAAACTTTCTTTGGTGTCTAGGAACCAAAATTGCAGATGATAGATAAAGATAATATCAGAGTTTATTTTAAAATGTAGAAAACTTCCAAACAAAGCAGTGATGGAGATTTACGAAAGATTGATTTGTCTATACCAAGAAAAACAGCTGGAATAAAATATCCAATTTTAATCCTATGTGAAAATCCAAAGAAAATGTTTGCAATACAACCACAAAAAAAGAAAAGAAAAGAAAAGAAAAGAAAAACTTGCCAACAACTGCTAAATAAAAAAAGTTTTGAAGAGTAATCAGTCAATTGTTCCAGTAAAGCTAGAACTGCCCGATCAAGTAAGTGGTTTTATTGGTAACAGAATTGGTATAAACATAGATGAAGGGCATCTGTCATATAAAGACAGTGATACTGAAGAAGAAAAGAGATTCATGAAGCAGAGGCTTTGATGAGGAACAAGGTGAGTATGATTGAAGATGAAGGAAAATATCAAAGACCATACAGAGAAATGCATCAAAGTATTCAAAGGGAAAAGAAAGCTAGTAAAAATCAATTAAAGGACAGCTTACTCTATTTGTAGATTTCATTTGCTAAGGAAAAACAGTGGAATGATGGTAGTTGTGTGCCATGCTTGGGAAGGAATAGATTGCTATCTAGCCTACATCAAGATTACATAAATTTTGTTTGAAAAAGGGCATTCTCTAACTCACATGTCTTGGAAAATTTCGATATGGGCAACAACACTCAGCATGATATAGGAGCATGGAGACCAGACTGAAAAGGAACCTTCTGAAGATACCTTGAAGGAGCAAACTGAGAGTTACATATCTACTTCAAAATTTTGTGGTGTGGGAGATGATGTCACTCCACAGATAGGGCAGAACTGATTTAGAGGGTGTTACTGGTTTTTATCATAAATATTCACACCAAACAAATTAGGTAATAGAGATTTCTTGGTGAATGCTGTAAAACAACTTAAAAGATTGAAAAGCTTCTCAAGCTCTGTACAGTGCATTTTTAAACAGGAAAATTCTTCTTATAAACATCTAGAAATGTTTGCTATGTTGCTTGATTAACTTACTATCTCAAGTAAAAAAGAAATGCATAAGAAAACATTTTATAAATGAACATAAATTTGCATTCTGCTTTGATTTCAGTAAATACTATACTAAATTAAGAAAAAAAAACTTCAAGTATGCTTTAATATCTACTTAAGTCAATTTCTTCATAACATGCATTATTTGTTTTCAATTTTGTAGGATATTTGCAACAATGTCTATATTGCTATGTCAAATGAAAGCATCAAAATAACATCCAGGATGGGGGTACATTTTTTTTTAAGTTGACCAGCAAAGATTAACATCATTGCTAAAATAAGTATTAGGTCCTGATCTTTCGTGATTTAGGACTTATATATAAACAAACAGAAAGTTCAGAAGTAGAATTGTTTGTCAACTGGAGACTGATTCTCACAATATACACCATAGTGACCAGCTATGCAACCCAGTGACCACCTATTTCTATGAAACAAAAGTAACAGGAACTGTAACCTGCACTGTTACCTGAGCAACTAACAAACTGCAGTGCATTGGCTAGGGAGAGCATCTCCTGCCACATTTGCTCTCTCCTTTAGAATTCCTTGCAAACATTTGCTGGACATGTTACATGTGATCATTTGAGACAAGTCCTAACTAGAAGCAAAAGCATTAGGGTGACAGTGATCCTAGGACTGGTCCTATCCAAATTCCCCAAGATTTTCCTTTTAGAAGTTTTGTTTTAAAATTTCTTTCAAGAACAGACATAATTGAGGTCTGCCTGTCTGCCTTCCTCTGGCAAGGTAGTGAGGGAGTTCATCTGATCTAGGAGAGTGTCCAAAGTGCTATGGATGCTTATCAAATCCTGATTAACTGTGTGACTGACAGTTTCATTGTTTTAGAGCAAATATATAGAGTTTAGGCAAATATCATGGTTGACAGAGGTCAGGGGAGCAAAGAATGGAGTAAGCAATCTGAAATGCCACAAACATCAAGGGGAACAGCCATGGAATGATCTTGTGAATGTTATCCTCAGGCTTCAGCCACACAAGGACTGGTCAGCACTCTGAATGACAAGGGCAGGGCTTTGGGCGTTGTCTTTTCACAAGGAGCCCTCGAGGAGCTATCTAGTTCAAGTACATTTCTCAGAACTCTAGAATGACAGATCTAAAGCTGGTTTTCTCAAACTTGTGAAGATAGTTCATATGTACTTGGTAATCATGTATGTGTGCAGGAGGGCCTGCAGGTGTAGCTGCTCTTTTAGCTAAATTTTCATGGAGCTAGTTACAAGGGTTTTTGTTTGTGTTTTTGTTGTTTCCCTCTTTGGTAGGTGTTATGGTTTATGTCTAGTTATCCCCCCCACAAAGCCTTATCCAGTCATGAGGCAGGTCCTTCTATAGACTGAGACTTGACTAATGAGTCACTGGGATTATGTGATTTAATATTGATCAAGAGTTTGAGACTTTATCCATGATCCCTGCAATTATTTGTTTTAATACTGATGGGATTATCGGTCTGAGTATGACTGGGACTTTGGGTGTGGTCTAGGGCAGATATCCTAAGGCAGAGAGTCTGATTGGAATTTAAGAGGGACAGAGAGACAGACTCAAGCTGTTGCTGTTGCTCTCGGCTCTCCTCTTTGGTTGATTGCCTCTGTCACGATGGTTGCTGTTCTGCTGCCATGAACTGGACGCTCTCTGCCCTGTTCCACTCAGCCTTGGGCCAGCCAAATATAAACTGAAACCTCCAATAACTGTAAGCTAAATAAACCTTTCCTTCCTTCATTTTGAGTGTCGGGTATTTGTCCCAGCAACGACTAAAAAGAAACTAAGACAGTAGGATTATGTTTCATCTTCTGATTTTCAGCAGCAGTACCATACAGGTGTTTATTAGCTTCACAGCTTAGTTAGGAAATACCTCAGGCCAGCCTGAGTATATGTAAATAAACATTAAGTATATCTGTATGTCTTCAAGTGGAGAGGGTTTGGTGCAAGAGACACAGCCACTATAGTTGCTTGAAATTGCTGAACATATGCTGGGACCAGATCTGGCTCTGAGTAAGGTGGATCTTCTGGGAGTATCAAGTACAGATTTTTGGCTGGGTTTGATGGTTTCAGCAATCAGATTCCTAGAGGAGGCTTGGGAACACAGACTTGCCATCACTGCTGGCAGGTTTCCAAATGTTAGCAGGAAGTAGTAGCAGGAGAAAATTGACCAAAATAACTGTCTACAGTGACCACAGCGTATCTGTCAGACTCCACATCTAAGAGATGTACTTCCATTCTTAAACAGGATATACTTCCATCTGTCAGGAGGAGTATTTTTCAGTCATGGTCTGGTGGGCTCAGCTTGGTAGGTAGATATGTAGCAGGACTGTGTGGGTCACAGTTGTTCAGGACATCCAGTGCAGCAAGTGGCACCTGGACAGTTAGGTCTCTACCTGAGGAAAGCCTGTCAACTTTCTTGATTAGAAGGATATTTGAGCATAAAGGCAAAAGGGGTGGTAGCCCCTAGCAACTAGATGCAGGTGTTGGTAGAGGTCAGCTACTGGGCACTGCCAGTGACAAACTGACAATCAGAAGCTCAAAGCTCCAAAGAATTACAGAGGTCCTTTCTTGTAACCAGTTTCTGCCAGATATTTCAGTAGAGCTTTTGTACCTTTCCAGGAGGCATCTTGGGTGTTATTCATTAGGAACACAGTGATGTTTTATGTTGGAAAACTAGAGTGGTCAGCTGTAAGGGATTCTCCAAAGAGATTAAACAAGTGGTTGACCTCTAGGAGGTGGAGTTCAGGTCAGTGGACTTTTGAGTTTAGAACTGGGGTATTTTTATTTATAGACAAAGAGGAGCTTCTTGACAAGAGCCAATCAAATCCAAAAGAAAGCATTCCTAGGTCCAGACAGCTGTACCAGAAGTGTCGGTGACAGAAGATGATACTAAAATATGTATTGTGGGCAATTGTTTGTGATATTGTGAGCTTGGAGATCTTGAACTGGCCTTACGTGTGGCAGAAGTGTATGTTAGCAGTTTGAAATTCTTTAAACATTTTGAAACCATTTTTTTTTCCTTTGTTAGGAAACTATGATGGGGCTGGAATGGACAAAAAGGCTGTTCCAGAGAAAAGGTAATAGAAACTTGGACATGTTTGTTGCTAGGGCCTCTCTTAAAATATGAGTTCCCAAGCCCTGTGGCAGTTGAGTAACAGTCTGAAAAGAGTATACGGACTGGGATCTGTAGATTAACAGTCTCTCAGAGTTTCCATCTTGCTTCAGGTTGCTGATGTGGAGCTAGATGCCTGCTTATGCTTTTCTTCTTCTGACACCTGACAGAAATGGTGTTGAGGTGAGGCAGCATGACTGATGGTCAGGCCCAGAGGTGAGCCGTTGGCTCCTACCTCTCTGAGGAGTGCTTTCAGAACTTCAAGATTATGGTGGCCTGTCCCAGGCTGATGAAGGAACCATCTCCCTTTTGAGAAACAGTCACAATTGAAATTGCAGAGTTGGATGAAAAGGAGGCTGACTGGCTTGGTACAAAGAAGACAGTCTCTCTTAACTTGAAGTGGAAGTCTCGACCAAGAAGCATCAAGGGGACTGGTTTACACAAGAATTCATGTTTAGTGAAACGTCCTCCCAGGGTACAGATTTGTGCTTGGCACAAGGGGCAAGAGGTAAGAATCTCAGTTTCCACAGTGATGGTTACTCTGACAAAAGGAAATTTGAAGGTAGAGAGTTCCATTCCATTGTCTGTGAGAAAAGTCACCTGTTTGACCCTGACTTTTTTATGACAAGGGCTCCCCCACAGGACAGAGATCATTCTGTCCTATCCATCCAGGCTTCACAGAGTCAGGTTTGTTTGAGTCTCACAGATGGAAGAGATGTTTACTTTTGTGTCCATAGATCCTCTAACTCATAGTCAAAGTATATGTTATTCTACCAGATTCGATTTTCTTGAGAACATCAGAGCTTCTCTTTTATCAGGCTTCTGGGTAACAGTGCTTGATGAGCTTTTGCCCCCCTCCCTTTTGATGTCTTTGAGAAATGTTTGACTGAGTTAACTCTAGATGAGATAACGTTTGGAAAGAACATTCAACCCATTCATCCAGGTTGACCCCATAGTTTTTCCCCAAGGAAAATATAGAACTCAGTGGAAATAGCTGAGTCATCTCAGGGGCATTAAGTGATGCATCAGAGTAGCACAGAAGCAGAAGGACCCAGCAGGAGGGTTTCTGGTGACAATGGGTAGCTGGAAACTGTTCAATTGGCTGGAAGCAGAGAGTGAAGCTACAGACATTGGCAGCAACTGAGGAGGCCAACAAGGGTTCCAAAGTGGAATTCTCAAAAGAATGGCTGGGTTTCCTTCTTTGTGGTGCAGAGAGTGGCTTTGTTATTTAACGCTACAAACGCCCTCTTTCTTGTAATCAGGCCCTGTGGGTTCTGACTGATTAATTTCCATATCTGCCTTCCTACATGTGTGTGGTATACCCTTGAATGATGGTGTTGCAGACAAAGGGTGTGTGTCCTCAGAGGTATGGAGAGAGAGTATTTAGATTCCTGTCTGGTCATGCTCTTTGCAGGCACATAAGCATGACTTAGCTAAAGAGAATGTGAGGGCTCCATTATGCCATATGTTAATCACCATAGAACTGCAGGTGAGCACTGACAAAGCCAACACGACCAGCACTTCCAGTCATTTGTACACAAACAGAGCAGCCTATCACCTCTCCTATACATTCCACTCACTTACCCATTTATTCAATAGGCACTGGGAGGTCAAAAAATTTTGTCCCTCTTCCTTTGAGAATGGTATTGACTAATGATGGTTTGTCAGACTTCCTTTCTGTTCAAGCTGAGCAGAACTAATGTACAAACTAATTGGGATGCTCCCAGGATCTTACTGGAATCAGGCAGACAGACAGCAAAACAGACAGACAGGCAGGCAGGCAGGCAGGTTGCATCCTCCTCCCTTTGGGGTCCATTGTGAGCTACTCAAGGAAAGAGTGAAGAATTCTCCTCCAGGCTACCAAGGGCACTCAAGAAATCTCGAGGGCATGTCTTCTCATTGGAACTGGAGAATTCCTTGCTCCAAAAGTAAGGGCCACAACCAGTGATGAAAGAGGTCCACACAGTTGGTCTTCCTGGCCAATGCACTAGATGCCATTACTAACAGAAATACTGAAATGACACCCAGGATTTGAAGGCAGATTTATTTTCAGTGGATGAACACTGGTCAGGATCATTCCCAAAACATTAAGACCTGATCTCTAGTGATCCAAGATTTACATCGAATAAGCAAGCAGATAGTGCAGAGGCAACATGCTTTGTAAATTGAGTATCAGTTCTTATAATAAGAATCACGATGCCAAACTATGCATCATAGTGACTAGTTATAAAAAAAATAAAAGTAGCAGAAACTGGAACTGGAACTATCACTTGAGCAACTAACAAATTTTAAGTGTAATTACTGGGGGTTGGGGGAAAGTTCTGCTATAAGAATAGTTTCATATAAAGCCTTACTTTTTCAAGATATCATCACATTGTTGAATTTTCTCAAGAAGTACATTTTCAAAATTTAACTGTTCACATTGTGTAGATTTATAAGAATAAAAATGACTCAATAAATTAAATTTACAAAGTCTTTATTTCAATGTAAGAAGCAATTGTAAGCGTTAAATATATAAAAGATTATGTGGAGTGTTAACCATTGCTGATGGCTGATACATTAAGTGTTTTTTTTAAATGTATATTTAAGAGGCCTTGAATGTATGTATCTGTCATTGAAGGATTTCAAAGTCATACATTCATTTTTAATCTCTAATAAAAATAACTATAAATTTAACTTTGTTTATGTTTACAATGGCATGTTTGCTCATAAAGCAAGACGATAAATAAAGAAGTCAATTGTACCATTTTTCTAAATATGACATTTGCAATATGTTCTTCATAGTTCTCTAGAGGAAAAAGGAAGGAATAAACAGATTTACTGTAAGGAACTGACATATGTGATTATGGAAGTTAGCAATTCCACATATTTGTAAGTGAATCTTGGAAGCTAAAAACCCAGGAGAGCTAATCCTCTAATTTCAGTTGAAATCCTGAGGCCAGAGGACCAGAAGATCCAATGTTGCATGTCAACTCTAAAGCCAGCACATTCGTGGTCAACCATGGCTGTGCCACACCACATCCACCAATTCAAAGTCTATCCATGGAAGGATTTTCTCAGAGGAGAAGGCCATCCTTACTTTCTGTCTGCACTAGTCTTATTGTATAAGCCCTACTCACATTATGATAGAAACTATGTTTTATTCAGTTTCCAGATTTAAATATTTATTTCATCTAAAAATATCTTTACAGAATCAACCATAGTAATGTTTCCCCATAAACATTGTCTGGATATCTCAAGTCCCACACAAAGTTGAACGATAAACAGCCAAGGAGATAGCTAAGTCGCCTAAGTGCCTGCTTGGCAAGCACAAGGACCCAGGTTCAGTCAGTGGTACCGTATGCCCTGTAGGCCCTAGAACCCTGGGCCCACTGTACCAACCACTGAATCCAAGTGTGGTGGCATTTATGTGTAATCCTAATGCTGGGGAGGCTGAGACAGGTGGATTACTATGAATTCAAACTGTATAGTGAAACTTGTATCAAATACATAAATAAATACATAAAAATATAATTATTTTTGAAAAAGTTGAATAATAAAATAAACCACCACAAATATTACACAATGCTTTCTCTATACTCAAAACTCATTTCCATAAGAGATAATTGTCTTATTCCAGTGCAATTTAAAGAAATAATTGCTATATGAAATAATGTGTATATAAACTATGCATAAATGTAACACTAAAGTGTTCATCTATAAGTCAAGAGGGAGTACAAAAGCACAATGTTATAAACATAATTGTGAAACATTGATTAATAAAAATACTCTGAGTGCCAGTCAAATAGCTCAGCAGATTAAAGCATCTTCAAGCAGGTACAGGAGCTGGGGTTTCGATCCCTAGGCCTGCCATGCCAGCCCCACCTCCAGGGTGAGCTGAGATGGTAAGACTGGGAGTGGTGGTGTGTGCCTGTAATCCCAGCTCTTGGGAGGCTGTAAACAGATGGATCACTATGAGTCCAGTATAGTAACGAAACTCTGAATACCCTGTAGATACTTCCCTAATATACAAACAAAATAAATAAAAAAATAAAAACACTCTGGTTCTTTTTAAAACCACATAGCAGAAATAATATAACAGGTAACATATTTGACTTTATCTTTACTTGTAATTTTTATTTTCAAATTCACCAAAGAAATTCATATAGTATTCACTGAAGCCAGCTGTGGTGGTACACACCTATAATCCCAGCACTTGAGGGGTTGAGGCAGCAGGATCAGTGAGAGTTCAAGGCCAGCTTGGGCTACAAAAATGAGCTCAAGTCCAGCCTGAACTACATAGTGAAACCCTGTCTCAAAAAGATGGAAAAAAACAAAAAAAGAATCACTGAAAATAAGAAAATGAAGGGAAAAATGAGAGAATTTTTGTGAAATTTGCTTCATATTAGAGAAAAACAAAACTCAATATTAAGTAATTTTCATATTGAAATTATTTTATAGTTGTTGTTATTCTTTTAGAGACAGGGTCTCACTATGTAGATCAGGCTGACCCTGAACTAATTTTGTAACTGAGGTTGACTTTGAACTCATAGCAAACCTCTCCTTCAATTTCTTGAGTGCTGGGATTATAGGAATATGTCACTATGTTCAGTAAATATTTTAATTTTAAAAGTATCCTAAAAGCACATAGTACAGAAAAAAATATATATATATATATATATTTGATGATTATATCACAGAACCTATATATTCCAGTGTACTTTGCATATTTCACTGGTGTCATATTACACAAGCTTGATAATATTTTCTACAGATAAAGAATTGAAAAGTAATTTTTCTTTAGCATAATTGATGGTTTTTCCTTGTGTGATATTATATGTACATATTTAATATTGTTTTATTGAGAAATCTTTTCATACCTTTTTCATTAGTTAAATTTTAAATTGTGAAGTATGTTGTGTATAAAAAGTCATTTTGCTCTAAAAAATATAAGATGTTCTCTGAATTTGTTCTATATTGTGTTAAATGCTGAAGATAAAATGACAAACAACAAAAGATTCTGCGATCCATAGTGTGAACTGTTCTGTAGAAAAATATCTTGGATTTACTATCTTATTGTATTACTAATAGTGTATAACTAAAATATTTTCGTAGTCAGCTAAGACAGGGAACAAAATTGGTAAAACCTAAATACATTGTTAAGGGGACAATTTATTGGACATTTTTTCAAATATCTGAGTTGATTTCCTTAGTCAACTTTATAAATTGAGTTTATAAAATGATTTCAGTTTCATTAATTAGTTCATAATCCTCTCACTCTCTTAAATACCTTGTTGTGCTAGAGTAAAGCAAAAGAAACTGGTGGAAGCCAGAAGTGAAAACATAACAGTACACCACTGAAGCCTTTGATCGGGATCTAGAAATTGCACAAACTTCTCTCTTTGCAATCCCTTGAAGTTTAGATGCTAACCTTCTTTAGCCTTTCTGTTCTTCAAGAGGAAGCTCTGATACCTGCCTACTCCAGGTTGTAGTTTCCCCTCAGACCGTGACTTAGAAAACAATGCAGTCTCCACTCTAAATAGGATTCTTGCTCATCTTTTCTTAGTTTTAGACAAAAGCAATGAAGAACAAAGCTAGCAAACATAGAACAAAATTAC
>PVJA010018367.1:0-40115 GCA_004027025.1 Myocastor coypus | reverse complement strand
TCTTTGTCAACTTTAGATATTATTTCTGCTCTGATGTCCTCTATACGTTTCTCCAGCCGTTTTTCCACTTGATGTATTTCTTTTTTTACTTCAGATGTTATCTCTGATCTCAGTTGCTCTATAAGTTTCTGCACTTGTGTGTCTGCCTCAGGTGCTGCCAATTCAGAGGTTTCATTTGTATGGTTCCTATTTTCTTCCATGATAGTGTCTTCTGTATTTGGTTTGGGTGGGCACAGGCCCTGAGATTGCATCCTACTCCTTGTTGTTATAATTTTGTATGGAAGCGGCCTCTGCACTTTGGTGGCGTTATGTTGTGTCTATGGGCGTTTGGTCTGGAGACTCCAAGCTGGTTCCTCTACAGAGGTTCCTGAGTCTGTGCTGGAGTTCTGGCTGCTAACTTCTGTGAAGCCCTGAGGATGTGGTCTATAGGTGGATGTGGAGCTTTGGGATTGAGTAGTCCTGGTAGGCTCGTGGACCAAAATGGTTGCCAGACGAGATGTTTGATGGGTTCGGTGCTGGAGCTTGGGCTGGAGGGGTTAAAAAAAAAAGGTGGGGGGGAGCGGGGGAGCGGAAGGCGGGCCAAGGATCCTGACCCAGTCGGCGCGCGGGCTCTGCTACCGGCTGGGATTAGGGTCGGGGCTGGAACAGGAAGTTATTCGCAGGAACGCAGAGGCGGGGCAGAGGGGCACAGGCACCTTACCCAGCGCGGGCGCGCGGGCTCTGCTACCAGCTGGGATTCGGATCGGGGCTGGAACAGGAATTTAGTCGCAAGAACCTCTATTCTTATTTTGAAAGTCTATAATTATATATTGTTGCATGTTATTCTTAATCACTTTGTTTTTGCTATTTGTTTTTGGTTTTGCTTTTACTATTTAACATAAAAACCTAAAGGAAACCAAAAAAGTAAGAATTTGTAAAAGCAACAAAAGGTTCACAGCAATATTTTCAGATAGCACATTGCTTTAAAAAAGAATTGTAAGACAAAGATATAGAGACTAAAAGTTCCCTAAAATATGTTTTGGAACACCTGAACAGTTTCTAAGGCCTTATATGACTCATGCAATATCTGAGAGACTTGAACGCAAAACCTCCTAGTTCACCTTTCTTAAATTTCTGGTCCATAGAAACCATGAGAGATAATATAATGATTGTTGGTATTTTAAGCCAGTCCAACTTGAAATGACTAAAAAGAGAAATAAACTAGAACATATTGAAAAGATAAAAATGGTTTGTTTAGTGATGTTTCACTTTTAATTAAAAATAATTTAATCTTCAGAAAACAAGGTATTATTCAGGCTTATAGATATTAAGTTAATATATGCCTTACTTTTATTTTTTTAGGAAAAAATTAAAAATATATAGAAATTCTGCTTCAAGATTAAAATATTTTATTTGAATGGTGGATAATATCTATACTCCTTCAGATTAAATTATATTCTGGCAAGAATGCTAATATTGTTAGACTAGAGAATTCAGCTTTCATACTGTAGGTTTTGCAATGTATGGCATCCTCAGAAAGATGATGGTTGTTACAGGCAGACTGCAGAAGATTGTTTTAAATATGAACTTAGTTTTCACACAAAAGTGAAATTTTCTGAATGTAAGTAAAAGCTTTTATAATTTGATCTTCCACAATGGCCTGTTGAGAAAACTGACTATAACTTTCCTTTAATAAAATTAAAAATAAAAAGTGCCCAATATTTTGCCCTTAGACTTTAATAGGTAGTAATATAAATATAGCACTTTGAATGATATTGATTAAATTCATATATGTATGGTATGTATTGTTTAAGCACTTGAAAAGGAGCAACTATGTTGGGCATTGCTTTATGCAAAATGTGTGAAAGCCTTCTTTACTGTCTTTTTTTCTTTCTCCTTTTCCCTTTCGTCTTCCACTCCTGTTACTTCTCTTTTATTCCTTTCCCTTCTTTTTCTGTGATATTTAAAAGGTGGATTTCTGTATCATAGATCAAAATATTATCACTTCCTTGGCTCCTTTGTATTGGAAAAGTAGTTACTGTTTAAGAAAACACTTCATTAGTTAAAAGTGAGCAACTATTCTCCACTTTACAATGTTCATATTTTATTCTGGGAAATGGCCACATAATGAGCTGTGCTGCAGACCATAGAAAAGAAAATGATTATTTATAAGAATTCTAGGAGGTAAAAACAAAGCAAGCCCATATAAATAATATAAAGATGCACCCTAGAAAAGATGTCCTCAAAGGACAAGAATAATCCAAATTTAAATCTATTATAAAGAATAACAAAGATTGGAGCAAATGTGGACTAAAAAAATACAGTGAATTAAATGCTGACTTTCTGAAAGAATAAGCAAAAGAGGCAAATTTTAGTCAATCTTAAAAAAGGAAAGAAAATACACAAATCAATGAAATTGGAAATTAAAACGTGAAATCACAATAGACACCACTGAACTTAAGATTATTAGTAGATACTTCATAATCCTGCCTGCCAATAAATTGGAAAACTCAGAAGAAATGCATAGTTTCTAGATACATATAAATTACCAAGTAAGCTTAAAAAAATTCTTACTAAAGCAATAATAGCCAATGAATTTGAAACAATGCTTTAAAAAAAACAAAACACAAAGAAAAGACCAGGACTTGATGGGTTCACTACCTAATTCTATATGAATGTCAGAGAACAAAAAACGTTAATACCCTTCAAACTCTTAAGGAAATTAAAAGGGTATAAATACCTCCAATATCATTATTGGGAGTTAGCATTATCCTGATTCCAAAAACGGGACAAGGATCTAACCAAAAGAGAAAGACGAAGTTCATGAAGAACATGGATACAAATATCCTCACCAAAGTCCAAACACATAGCCAGCAGATTAAAGTGCCTGCAAATAGGCTTAGGGGTTAGGGGTTCAATTCTGGGCCCTGCAGTGCCAGCATCACCCCCAGGACATACTGATTTGCAATTCAGACTGTGTGTGATGGTGTGAACCTGTAATTCCAGCTCTTGGGAGGCTGTAAAAAGGCAGATCACTGTGAGTCCAATCTAGTAGTGAGACCCTGAACACCCTGTAGACCTTTCCTCAAAAAAAAAAAAAAAAAAAATCCTCAGCAAGATAAGAACAGAGTGCAACAAATAAAAAGATTTTGCAACATGACCCAGCAGGTTTTACCCAAAAATGCAAAGCTATTTCTACATATAAAAATCAATAAATGCACCACATAAGCAGAAGGAAGGGAAAAAAGTCACATAGTCATTTCAATTGAAACAAAAAATGTCTTTTTAAAAAGGCTTTCAACATTCATTCACATAGATATAGAAGGACTTTATCTCAGCATAATGAAAGCCGTTTATGACCAACTTGCTGTCAACATGACATTAAACCTGGAAAAGCTAAAAATTTCCACTCTAAAACCAGGAACTAGACAACGATGTCCAACTATCAATACTCCTGTTTAACATAGTCCTTGAAACATTAGCTAGAGTAATCAGGCAAGAGAAAGATTAAAAGGGATATTTCACATGCATATCCTATATATAAGACAAAAAGTACATCAAAAGACTCCTGGATTTACTAACTGAATTAATTACTATCATAGGATATAAAATCACGTAAAATTTTCTCATTCTTGTGCATCAATAGCAAATTCACACAGAAAGAAATTAGGAAAATAATACCATTGACAATAGCATCAAGAAAAATTAAATACTTAGGAATCTTCTTAGCCAAGGGAATAAAAGACTTTATATCACTCTGAAAAAGGAGATTGAAGAGGACATTGAATAGGGAAAGATAACCCATGTTCCTGGATAGGTAGAATCCAAATAGTTGCACTTCCAAAACCAGCGTATGGATTTAATGCAGCCCAGTGGAAATACCTAAAATATCCATTATAAACTGAGCAAAAAACAACTCTCAAATTCATAATAGACAAAAAAAATCATATGGACTCCAGAATAACAAAAGCAATGTTAGGTAACAAAAATGAAAACCAGGAAGAATCATAACCCCAGATTTGAAATTACATTGTAAAGTTACAGTGATAACAATAGCATCATAGTGGCACAAAGGCAGACATGTGGATCAATGGAATAGAAAAGAGAAAGCAGAAACAAATCCAGGTACATTTGGCTATTAGCTCTTTGATAAAGAGGTCAAAAACATATTGGAGGAAAGATAGCTTCTTTATTAAATGGTACTGGTAAGCTTTGCCATCTGCATGCAAAAGATTGAGTCTAGAACCATATGTCTTGCCGTGTACTAAACTTAAATAAACATGAATCAAAGATTTAAACATTAAAATAGAAACAGTCTGCTGTAAGATAAAGTAGGTAAAATTCTGGAAGATAGATATAGGCAAAATCTTTTTGAACATAACTCCAGAGGTACAAAAAGTAGTACTAAAAATCGACAAATTGAGTCCCATAAAGTTGAAAGCTTATGCAAAGCAAAAGAAATAATCAACATAGTGAAGAGAGAATCTACAAAATGGGAAAAAAAATTTGTTACCTATTCCTTAGACTGAGGACTAACATGTAGGACATATAAAATATGTGCCTTTCAAAATAAAAAGACTCAATGAAAAATGGGCAGTTTAAATGAATAGACACTTCCAAGAAGTACTAATGGGCAATAAATATATGAAAAAAGGGTCCACGATATCTGGCCATTAGAGAAATACAAATTAAAACAACACTGGGATTCTATTTTGCCACAGAAAGAATGGCTATCATTAAGAAATCAAATTCTGGCAAGACTGTGGGAAAAAGGGAATCTTTCCACACTGTTGATGGGAATACTCTATAAAATAGTACAATCACTATGAAGATGGTATGGACATTCTTCAAGCTAAAAGTAGAAATTCCATTTGATCCTTACAGGTATTTTTTTGAAAGAGTTATAGACATTATAATATAATAAAACTTGCATACCTATGTTTATAGTAGCACAGTTTTTATTACACTTGACTTTGGAAACAGTTTATATGCCTATAAATGGATGAATAGGTATGGAGCATGTGGTATTTATACATAGTGAAGTAATGTTCTGCATAGGCTTGAGTCATTCATAAATGAATGCATCTTGAGACCATAAAATTAAGTGAAATAAATCAAACACACAAGCTTCAGTTTTGCATGGTTTCTGAGATGAGAAAATCACAATATAAATACAGAGCAAAGTAAAAGATAAGTAAAGGGCCAGAGAGACAGCTCAACAGACCAAGGACCTGCTTAGGCAGGTGCAGGGACTGGGGTTCAATCCTGGGCATCACATGCCACACTGGGCCTGCCTCAGGTACACTGAGCTGGCTATGGATTCTGGGCATGGTGGTGCACATCTATAATCCCAGAGCTGGGAGGCTGTAAAAGGAGGATCACCATGAGTGTAAGCTGCATAGTGAGACCCTGTACCAAATACATAAATTAAATAAAAATAGTAAGTAAGAAAATATTTTTCAAATGGAAAGGTGAATGAAAATGGGAGATACTGAGGGAAAGGAGAGAAATGGGATGACAATCAGAATGAAAGAATGAAAGAAAAAAAATGAAGATAAAACTTTTCCAGTTGGGAAAGGGGCCAAAATGGAATGGGCAGGTAGGGTAAGAAGTATAAAAATAATTAAGAAGTGTCATGTACATGTGCGAACTCCCCACAATAAATGTAACCATTATGAACTGTAAGCATATGAAAGTAAACCCCCAAAAGAGGAGTGATTAATATCTTTGGATTTAAGGATGGGGTCTGACACCTATTTTTATAGCAGCACAATTTGTGACAGCCAAATCATGGAAACAGCCAAAATGCCCATCATCTAAAGAATGGTTGAAAAAGATGTGGGATTTTTATATAGTGGAATATTACTCAGTTATAAAGAGTGACATCCTAGAAGTCTTCATACATAAGTCGATGTCTCTTAAAGATATACTCATAAATGAAATAAACCAGGCCTACATGTGTAAATGTCGTATAGACTTTCTAGTGTAAGAACACAAAAGAATTAAAAATGGAAAGACCTAACACAGCTGAATGGAAATCAAGAACTTAAGAATTAAACAATGAAGAGGGGCTGGGGAGATAGCTCTGCGGCACAAGTGCCTGCCTGGCAAGTGCAAGGTCACAAGTTTGAATCCCACTCCCGCAAAAAAACAAAACAATAAAACCAAAAACAAACAAACAAACAATGAAGAGACAGCAGGCAGAAAAGTTAAGAAACATGGCAGGGGCAAAACCATGTTCTTATATATGCTGGATGAAGTAGATAATGGTCCTAAGAATCTCCAACAGGTTTTTGATACTCATAGTAGCAATGTGTAAGACTAAAACCATGCTTGGAGTGCCTGTCATTCTGGTCTGCTAGATGAGTGCTGTTTCTAATATAATTTCAGTTATTGTGGTATTCTCTCTTAAGTAAATGTTTGTTTTAAAAGAAAACAGAAAAGGGTAATTAAAGAGAATAAGAGACAAGGAAAAATCCATAGGACTGACCTGATGCAATTTAGTATATGCTTAGATTTCTAAATTTCTGTGTAAAAAAGTGCAATAGTTTTTAAAATCACAATCTATAGGGATTTATTAGAATATCAATGATTGATGGAAAATACCAGTTCCACGTTAAGTTTAAGGAGTTTGATATTCAGAAAGACAGTGATGTTAAGCTCAAGTACCTGTGTTATAGAGTAATAGTATCACTAAGCTTCTGGAGGGTTAAGAACTTAAGTTTGCAGATCAAAAATTAGAGAAAAAGAAGGGCTACAAGGATAGCCAATATTTTGGCCCTAGACCTTCAAGGTCAGTGAGGTCTCAGGACATAAGAGAACCTGTACTTTAATATCCTATAACTCAGTGGTTTCCCAAATTTTGTGTTCAAGCAGACTATGGGGCCACAGAAGAAAAGGATCAACAATGTATAGTGTGCCTATGGAGAGTCCCCTAGAGAGAAAACATTCTCTCAGGTTCTCAGAGAGAGGAAACTGGTCAAGCAATGGCCATGACTCATTCAGAGGGCTGACAGTGACAAAAGATCTGCAAAATGCTGTACATGGTTCAAGATTAACCCTCAGGGGATTTGACTAACCTTGTCAGATACATAAGTTACATGTTTTGTTACATAGATTTTGCTTTAACTTGGTTGTAACCAATCATCATAAAAGTATAGCCAGGAGGCACAAAAAGTGAAGCCAGATTAGTATGCCGAGCTGTAGAAGGCTTAAGTCGAAAGCTTCTGACATTACCAGTTCTGCTGATAACCCACTACTATTATGCAATATTAAACTATATATACACAACTACTTTCTGTTAGTTCATTGAGAAGAAATATTTGTACCAATAGTGTTTAGAAAAGTTTTCATGTCTGCTTCTTGTACTCTGAAGAACTACTATGGGCCGGGTAGCGCGCGAGCGAGTGGGCGGCGCCGGAGCGAGGAGGGCTGCGGCTCGCGCTCTGCGTGTGGCTGCGTGTCAGCCGTCCCCGGGGCGTTGTACATCTCCTTCCGGGACCGAAGCCGCCCGCTCTAGCGGGCAGCCGAGTCCGCGTCCCGCCTCAGCGCCCGGAGGACATGCTGGAGAGAGAATGCACCAGAGGGACACGCTGGTGCATCTGTTTGCTGGGGGATGTGGTGGCACAGTGGGAGCTATTCTGACATGTCCACTGGAAGCTGTGAAAACACGGCTGCAGTCATCTTCTGTGACACTTTATGTATCTGGACCCCTCCATTGAAGAACTACTATGAAGACAACATTGTGTGTTGTATTATTAAAAAAAAAAAGATGGAGTCTGAGTTGTGCTATGCTGCCTTGTGATAGCTAGAGTTGAAGACGTCATATATATATATATATATATATATATATATATATATATATATATATATATATTTAATGAAATGGTTGTGTTATGGTGTGGATATGGTCTATCCTCCAAAGTAGTGTGTGTTGGAAGCTTGGTGTCCAATATAATGGCATTGGGAGGTGACAGAACTTTTGAGAGGTGGGGGCTAGTGGGAGATTAAATAGGTAAAGGAGGTAGAACCTGGGGAGAGGCTAATGTCCACATCCTGGGAATGAGTCAAGTCTTTTGAAACTGGATTAGTGACTATGAGAGCTATGTGTGATAAATAGGTTATCTGCCTGCCTGACTTTTCAGTGTGCACCAGTCCCCACCTTTGCACAAGCTTCCACACTGTGCTTCCATCCACCATGCTATTATGAAGCAGGGTTTCCTTGCAAGATGTGTGTTTCTAAGCTTGGCCTTTGTAGCCTTCAAAAGTGTAAGCAAAAATCTCTTTTCTTCATAAATACTTGGTCTCAGGTATTTTGTTGAGCAACACAAAGTGGACTGACACATGTAATTTATCTTACAAAGAGTAAAAATAGAAACTTCAAATCCCACTGTGTACATTGCAAATGACTCACAACAATAACTTTTTTTCACAAATACTAACATCACATTACTTTATTTATCAAGAGATGTTCAACAAGGAAAATCTAAACAGACTGTTTCAAACATGCACTATTGCCCCTGGTAATAAAGGTTCAGAAGGGGTGCTCTTTTGTTATTCCATTACAAACAGGGAGAAGATGACAATTTATTATAAAATAAAGGAAGATTGTCATAGTCTATATCAGCATGACTCAGTCACTAATTGCTATTCTTAGCAAGGTTTTGTTGCTCAGCTTGTTGCAAAGCTCCTTGTTCATCTTAAGCATCTCCATCCCTCTTGTGTAGATAGAACAGAAGCACTGCTTTTGTAGGAGTTGATAGATGGTTGATTGTATTATGTTACCAAGAACGTGTGATAGTTAGCCAATCCATGGGTCACAGGTAAAATTACATGATGCAACCAACTGTAATACCATGATCTGCCAGGCTCCTGTGCTCTCTGGGGCTTTATTACAACCAGGAAAGGGAGCTCTCCAAATCTAGTCTCTTGTAGATTTTTTTTTTTCAGTTAACTTTACTTGCTCTCTTACACATTCATATTTAGCTATTGCTTAATCAGGCACAGGATGTGGTTGCAGAAGGTGGTAGAGGCAGGACAGATTATGAATTTTTCAATTTTCCTCTTTTGCTTTTCTTTGTGGATCCAGTCCCTGTCCTTGAAAGGAAGTGGTGGCTCTACATGCATTTCCCCTAGCTTTTACCTCAGAAGATGGCCATGAAGCAAGTTGACATTGCTTTAAAAATAGATCAGAAGACTTCATTCTAAAGGAGTCCTCCAGACACCCAAAGGAAAAATTATGTCCTAATCATTGTAGATGGAGAGACACCAAAGTATGATTAAATAGGTCTTAGTCTCCTCTATCACTTCTTAAATCATAATTCCTCATGGCTCTTCACAGTTCTTCAGTTGTTTGGGGTCTTCACTTCTGAATGCTCCGGTGTCATATAACACATTAAACAAATCTGTACAGTTAATTTTTTGTTGTGGTTTGGGTTCTCATTCACAAACTTAGTAAAGACTGAAGAAAGATATAGTGATACTTCAGTTCCTCAAATGCTTTTGTTCACAAACAAAAACACTTGGGAAAATTTTATTTTGTTTGCAAACTCTGTAGAGGGTGATACATACAACTGCAGCCATCTTGCTCCCACAAACATGACTGTGGCCATCTTCCAGAATTGTAGAACAAATTAAGTTCATGAGTCAAAGTACAATTGTATTGCTTTTCTCTCCTTCCTTACTGGCCTTTTATATTGTCTGTGTTTTGGATTTTAGCCATTTTAATAAGTTTGTAATGAAATCTCTTTGTGATATTAATTTGTAATTTCTGAAACTTATCTGATGTTAAGCATCTTCATATGCTTGTTTGACATCATGACTTTTAAAAATGGCCTATAACATGGTACTTTGTGTTCACTTTAAAAAATGTGTATTATAATATTGTTATATGCTCACCCTGAGATCAATAGCTTTTGTTGCTTAATGTTGAGTACTTTGAAGATTGTTATTTTGTATGGTTTTGTCTGTTTTGTTTTTTTTCAGGTGGCAGAGAAAGTGCCATATATCTTGACTGAAGGACTTGTACAATTTTTTCCTTCTTCTTGAGTAAAATTTATTCTACTTGTGTGTATGTTGAAATAGGGATTACACTTAAGGACTTTGTACTGAACTATACTTCTAATTCTTTTTTGTATTTCATTTTGAGACAGAGTCCCACTAAGTTGCTAAATTGCTCAGTTTGGGTGACTCAGCCTTCCGGAGTGCTGGGATTCTAGGCATATGCCGTCATGCCTAGATTCCCAGGCCCAATTTTATTTTATTTATTTTACTTTTTTATTTTGAGACAGAGCCTTTGTAATTTGCTAGTCTTTCTCGATTGGGCTTGAACTTTTGATCATCTTTCCTCAGCTTGCCTCACACTGTTGGGATTAGGCATGTACTTTCACACTTGACTCAAAAATTATTCTTTCTCCATTTTTTTTAAAAATGTCTTTAGTATAGGATCTACTGGGTCTTGCTACGTAGATTGCACTCATAGTGATTCTCCTGTTTTCAGAATCCCAAGCTCTGGGATTACAGGTGTGTACCACAACATCTAGTCTCAGTCTCTGTCTCAGTGTGTCCCTGGGGGTGGGGCCAGCATGGCACGCTGGGGATCAAACCCTGGCCTCTTTGTCTGCCTAAGCAGGCACTTTAGTTTGCTGAGCTATCTGGCTGGCCCTACTTTCCTCATTTTTTGATTTCCTTACCTTGCTTTGTTATTGTAACTAATTTATGATCAGTTTAGAATCAGAAATGTGAATTTCCTTTCCATATGTTCAGGTGCATAAGTTATCCATGACTTGCATTTTCCTTAGGGCTGCCCTTTCAGAACCTTCCTTTCTCCTGTTACAATTTGGTTCGGTCTTCTTTTTTTCTTTTGTCTTCTGCATGGTTGTTCCTTGGGATTTTTTTTTTTTTTTTTACTAATATGATAGAAATTTCCCTCAGAATTTCAAGATACTATGCCATTTTGTGCTAGAGGTCAATATTGTAGTTAAGAAATGTGGTGATTTTATTTCCATTATTCTCTTTGGGGGATTTTAGGATTTTTTCTTTATCCCAAGAATCAAGAAATTTCTCATTGATTCTTTGAATAAAATACTTCTTAAAGAATAAAAAATGAAAACTGCATTATAAACAACATAAAATTTTACTAATCAAAGTAATAGGAATTCAAAAACAGGAGCTGCACTGCATGATGTTATCTTCAAATTAGTTTTTTAGATTACCAAATACAGGACTCTAACTTAGCTCAGGGCGTCGTACATGTGAGCCAAGTGCACTACCACTGAACCATAACCCTTGCTCTTGTTTTTCCTTTGTAACACTTAAGCATAGAAATTCACATTTAATGTCTGTTATCTAATCACTTTAATTTTTCAATAACCTTTTTTTCTTTTAATGTAGTTTCTTTTACATTATACCTTTATTTCATGAATATTTTTTCTTTGGGATATTAATCTCACCGTTTAAAGTTTTTTATTTTTATTTTTGGTATTGACTCTGTGCTTTAAGCTCCAATTTTCTTTTTATTATTTTTGATACAGTTATTCATATCAAAGATTTTTCTCCGTGTGTGTGTGTGCACGTGCACACAGGTGCACATGTATGTGTGTGTAAATGTATTCCAGAGAAGTTTGTTGATTGATGGACATTTCTATAGGCAATGGGGAGGGAGTACACTCAATTCCCAGTATGTGGATCTTTGTTTGTACATAGATGGGAATGTGTAAGGCGCATATCTAATGTTCTATGTACTCAGGGAGGGGTACAAGTTGCCTCACTATTTAGAATATAAAATTTCTGTATAGCACTACCCTTAGCTATAACCAATAACTCCTTATCCAGTTTCCTATGGTTTAACTTTTCTAGTCTTTTTCAAGGGTAAAATAGGACATGTAAGTGTTTACCTGTTTCAGATGAGCCAATTGCCAATCCTTTTAGTCTCCATAGCATCTCAACTTTAGGAATATCTGGTAGGTCCATTTCTGGAGCCTTTCCTGGTTTGTGCTTGTCTTTTCCATGTTAGTTTTTTCTTCTCTTCTAAATCTATGTGTTTTCTAGTTCTCAATCCCCCACTATTCCTGTCCTCCTCCTCTTTCTCCTCCTCCTCCTTCTTTTTCTCCTTTTTTCTCTTCTACTTCTACTCCTCCTTGTCTGTCTGTCTGTCTGTCTATCTGTCTCTGTCTCTCTGTCTCTGACTGTGTCTGTCTCTTTCTCTCTGTTTCTCTGTCTCTCTCTCTAGTGTGTGTGGTCTCCCATTCAGTTATGTCCTCATCTCTCTTTTCTATTTTATTCTCCTCTATTCCTTCTGTTTATAGATTGGAAACAAAAAATTCTTTCAATATAATTGAAATTTATTCTCAGTATTGAAGCAAAGATGAATGAATTGAAATGAGTTTTTTTGTTGAATCTTTTTAAATATGAAATGTAACTAATACATGAAAAAGTATAACAAAACTACAGTACTGGTTTTCACATAGTGACCAGTCATCTTAAGTAAAAAGAGCATTATGAATCCACCAGAATCTTCCTTTCTGCTTAAATTATAGATGCTGTAAGGATTTCATCCCATTATAAGAAACATAATTTTAGTGTATCTCAAGTATCTTGAACAAAAAGATCATTAAAAAAGAGTAGAAGCTTTAGTGCTGGGGAGATAGCTCAGTAGAGTAAGCACTTGCCTGGCAAGTGCAAAGTCCTGAGTTCAATCCTTGGTACCACACACACACACACTAAAATAAAATTTAAAAAAAGTCTCTTAAAAGTTATTTCTTGGTATGTGAGTGTATCTCTTGATAAATAGCCCAAATTAATCATTGTTTTTGGAAGAAATATTCCAAATTGGTGTAGGACAACATGTAACTGATATTGTGGCGTAAGATTCATCTTAGCTAGCAAGTGCAATGTTTTGTGAAGAAACATTTCTGTGCAGGCACAAGCTAACTTTATCTACAAGAAACTATATACAAATTTGTCTTTCCTTGAGATATTATTCAGTGGGACCAATTTAATTTTCTAGTACAATTTCTTTTTCTGTGATTTTAGAAGGTTCTGGGGGAAACATTAAAGTTAGACAGTGACATAGAGCTTGTATAAAATAAGCTGAAAAGTAATATTTCATGATGATATCATTTATTCTTTACTTTCTAAAAGCCCAACATCCTCCTTTCACAAAGACCGTAGTTTTCTGTGAACCAGAAAAACTATAAATTTTACCAGCTGTTTTAACTGAGGAGAAATATCAAGCAATTCTTCCTGTGGGTTCTATAAATGCTATGATAGTAGACTGACACGTGAAATATAATAAGTGTAGTTATTCATGTTTTTTGTCCCTCTCCAACATGTCCTAGTGATTTGTTATTCTACTCCATTTATAAACAGCCACTAAGCAGAGTCTCACTAAGAGGACTGCTGTTTTTTCTTATGTAGAGTGTCAAGTGAGCTGAATATTTTGCAGCACATAAATCTTTGTTTGGAACTCCAGCAGAGAACACTTAAATGATTTAGCATATGAATGGTGTATTGGATACCTTATTTTGTCTACAATAAGCTTTTTTTCCCTCTCCTTCAGGAATTAAGATAAAATGGAATTTTGCTTTCTGTAATCTAAAGAAAGAGATGGAGAAAATAAACATATTTCCATATGTGACACTGGGAAATTTCTGCAACACAGGAGTGCTTCCTATGTATGAGATATGGAATGCTAGACAGAATGGTTAAAGCATTCTAGGCTCAGTACCTTCTCTGTTCTTTTATTCAATCTCTAGCAGTCTGGCACTGTTCTTTTCCTGCTCAAGAGTCTTAGCTTAGCTATTGAGATTGAGCATCAAAATCTAATTTCAGGGGCAACAATTTGTATACACATTACCTTGGAAATTTTGTATTTGGGGTTGCCCATTAGATCCCCTGGGGAGTTTGTTGAATAGATTCCTAGGTCCTATTCTCAGGGAGTCTGATTTTCGATCATTTTCAATAAAGCATTTGCTACCTCCTCTTGCAGCAGCATGAGGAGAAAGGCCTTTCAGTGTAGCTTCCAGACTCAGCAGTTTAAATGTCAGTTTCATTGCATCGCATTCTTATCCTAGGAGCATTCGAGCATTCTAGTATTCTCTCCAGGCAGGAGCAATGATGCATAACTAGGGGACTAGGGGCTCAGTGATGGACAAGGGTATACGGTGAGTAGAAGTCACTAGTCTTGATGTCAAATGGAAACTCAGATAAAAAGGGCAGAGACGCCCCCGGAAGCTTTATGTCCTTTCTAATGTTCTTCCTATTAAGGACACATGTGTGTAGCCACTCATGCCTCATCTCAGCCAGCTGTTGAGAGGTTTTGCTCAAAGAGCTGGAGGCAGCCCTGCTCATTCATCAGAGTGGCAGCTCCTGGTTCTCCTGAGACCTGCTCCACAGGACATAGGTGAACTCCAACTCGACTGGGCTAATTCTTGACTCAAAGAAATACTTGGAAATATAAGGCTGAGGAAAGCACACCTGGAAAGGGAGACAGGAGTCAAAAGTTCTAGCTCCAGTCATGTCACTTATTTGCAAAGTGACTTCCTTAATGTCCCTGAACATTAAGTTTTTCATTTATTCCAGGAAGGTTGCTCCGGGTAAACACTTGGGAACCATTGAACTCTTAATCCAACGTCTGAGAAGTCTGAGGCTGAGGTAAGAAGCTGGTGTAGGATTGAAGTTCTGCTGCCTGCTATTGTCAAGTATTTTACCTAAACCACTTTGCTGCAATTTGTTCTTTTTGAAAGAAATCAATAGTTTTCAGTGAGTTTGGAAACATTGCTTATTTCTGCTTATTGTTAAATATTGACTCACTGTCTGCTTTTATACAGTTGTTTTGTCTTTTTATGTTGAAATGTCTAAAATCAAGAGGCTATGCTTTAGAAATGTGATATAAGTTGCAAACTAATCACTGAATTTCTACCCTTGAATTTCAAGAATTGAATTCTCTTGGAGAATTGAGCAATTTCCTGATAGAGTCTCAAGATTCTTCCTTTAATCCATTTACTTTTATTCAGTTTAGAAAAAACCTACTGTTTTTTAAGTTTTTAAAGAAAACAAAAAATAGCAAAAAAAGACATAAATAGTGCATAATTTCACTAAACAAAATCATAGGAATTCAACAATAGTTGAGGTATTGTGCATTGTTGTCTTCAAAATCATTATCCAGATTACCAGAATATTATAGCTATTAATATTAGTATTCTGAGGGCTACCATCATAAGTAATTTGTTATGTTTATTTTCAGGAATAATTCATAGCTCAAACTCAATCTGTCCTAAGTAGAGTGATCCTGCACCCAAAATGTGCTTGCTGTCTGGTATTTCCTACCACTTTAAAGGACACAGCTTTGTAGTCTGTCTAATTTCTAATTCTTCTTTCTTTTGCACTGTCTGCCTTCTAAGCAATGGTTGATTGCACTTGGTTCTGTTTCTGAAGTGCAGTTAAACTAACCTTATTGCCATTGACTCACTACTTCTTGACTGCCACCATGACAGTCCCTTTTGTATTTTAATCTGTATCAGCATCAGTACACTTTTTACTGTCACTAGGTTGTCTTTCTAGTATATCACTCTGATCATGTCCTTCCTTTGCTCAAAATCAATATTGCTTGGCATTACTTATAGGACAAAGTCACAGTTTCTCATGGGGCTTAATACTATTTGATTTGCTAACTATTCATACATGTATCAGTCCCATACTTTTGTCTTGAGTGTGTCTTTCCACCCCCATTTTCATCTAGCAAAGTTCCACTCAACCTTCAGGGTCAAGCCCCCAAATATCCTCAACTACACGTTATTACCTGATTATTTTATGCCCAGATAAATGCTCCTTCATCTGAAATATTACTTTAATATTATGATGACTTTTATTATCATAATAATAAACTTTCTTTTAATATTAAGAGTTCTTAATAAGTTTCAGGTAATCATCTGTCTTAGATACTTTTTACTTGTTGCTAGGACAATTACCCAACACTCAAAATGAAGGAAGGAAAGGTTTATTAGCTCACAGTTACTGGAGATTTCAGTTCATATTTGGCTGGATCCAAGGCAGAGAGGCACATGGCAGAGAACAGCAGTTCATGGTGGCAGAAAAGTGACAATGGTGACAGAGGCAACCGATCAACCAGGAGAGCAGAGAGCAACAGCACCAGTCTGTCTCTCTGTCTCTTTTTAAATTACATCAGGCTCTCTGCCTTAGCCTATATGCCTCAGGCCACACCTATAATTCCCCCGCAGTACTCACACCCATAATCTCATTAGTACTAACATACATAATCTCAGTGACTCATGGATCAAGTCTCAAATTCTAGAACAGTGTTTCTCAACCTTTCTAATGCCATGACCCCGCAATACAGTTCCTCATGTTGCAGTGACCCAAAACCAAAAAATCATTTTGGTGGCTACTTCAAAACTGTAATTTTGCAATAGTTATGATTTGGAATGCCTTTAGGCGACCCCTGTGTTTTGGTCGTTTGACCCCCGCTGGGGTTGCGACCCACAGGTTGAGAACTGCTGCTTTAGAAGTCTCTGCTGTAATGATGCATGAGGCTTTGGGGGGACAACTGGACATAAACCATAACATCATCAAACCTGGAAATCAATGCAAACTTTACATATATTTGTATGTTTCTGGTATGAGCTGCTATATTATAATAGAAAATGTCCCCATTTTGATTTGTTAGATGCCCAGGAAATAGTTTCTATTCCAGATCTGGTTGCTCTAGTATCTTAGAAACAGCTGGTCAACCATGACGCATAGCTAGTTACTATAATCCACACTCTATGAACCAATCCCCAATTGGCAAGCCATTCTGCTCTATACTGCGGCTTGCTGATCCCATAGTCCTAGACCACTGGAGATCAGGGCCTGATATTCTGGGGATGATTCTTATTAGTGCCTGTGGATGTAAATAAAGCTGCCTCCAAATCCTTGGCAGTGTTTTGGTGTTTCTGCTTGTAGTTGCATCTGGTACATCAGCTAAGAAGACTGATCCTGTTGACCTCTTTGGTCACCAGTTGTGGCCCCTGTTGATAGAACAAAGACCTCTCCAGGTCTCAATGGGAAGGCACCGTTGACAATTCTCAAGGTTGATCACAGGTCTAGAGGAGGACTCCTGGCTCTCCACTTGAGTGACTCATGTTGGATCCCAAAAGGAGGAGGATGCAATCTGTCTGCTTTCTTGATTCCAGTAAGACCCGTGTGTATATCCCAGTTAATCTGACAGTTCTGTTTGAGCAGAAGAGCTTGATCACCTGTTGTTACTTGAAGTCATTTTCAAGCAAAGAGGGGCTGGAGGTTTCAACCTCTGAGTGTCTGCTCAATGACTGTGAGTGAGTCAACTGGACAGTGTAAGCAATAGACTACTCTGTCTGTGTACCAAGACTGGGAAGCATTGGTCACAGTGGCTAATTGGGTCTTCATCTGCAGTTTGTGACTGACATATGAAATAATGGAGGCCTGGCACCCTTTTTAGGTAAGTCACATCTCAGCTCAGCTCATGTCTTAAGGGACATAATCAGAGAGTTAAAAATGAAACCATTCCCTGCATCTCAAAAAAAAAAAAAAAAAAAAAAGAGAGAGAGAGAGAGAGAGAGAGAGTTAGTTTTCTTGAGAACTCTGCCTTGGCACCCTAATTAGCTGCTGCAGGTGCCTTCCACACCTATAGCTTTGCTCCCTGTTCCTGACTCATCTACTTCCAGCCATCTGAACTGGTTCTAGCTAGCTGTTGCCTGCATTCAGCTACTGAGGTCCTCCCTCCAGAACCTTCTGTTACATGTCTACCCTGGTCAGATGGCATCATCTAGTGCCCACCTGAACCACATTTGACTGAGGAAAAATTGGACAGTCATCTCTGATGAACAAGTTGCATCATGCCAGGCTTGAATAGATAGGACAGGGTGATCCTTATCAAATAGACCCTGAGAGTCCATGGTCAATGCAAAAGTCAGGGGCAATTCTGTGACTTTCCTGGTAGACAATGAGCAATAGAACTGCCTTAAAAAGTTCCTGTTAAGGGACCCAGCCATGGGCCATTACCCCTGCACCATTTCTGATGTCCCCAGATGCACCAACTACAACTGTACTGCAAAGATTTAACCTTGACTGTCTATGTCCAGTTGGTTATGCATATAGCTTTGTTTCGGCTTGCTGAAGCAGCTTGTTCTGCACTCTGTACTTTGTACCCAGAACACTCTTGCCCATCCAGGGACACTTTATGACTCGCCTTCCCCCATTTCTGCCTGCTCTATAAAATCTCTGCCTCCCCAGCCATCACTGCTGTTCAGATCTGCTGAGAAACCTGACACATATTATTTGCTGTCAATACACCACTCCTTTCATGCCAGCTAACTTGAGTGTGGTGTTGTCAGGGAGTGCCTTTTCCCGACAGTTTTTCTGTTAGTTCCCTGTCAAAGAGTTACCATCACTGGGACAACTGTGACTTGTGCCTCTTGCTTATTCTTCACATCAAAAACAGCCTGGGATGACATTTCCTTTGTATCAAACCAGTCAGCCTCACTTTCATTTAACCCTGTGCATTCAACTTTAACTGCTCCCTGACAGGAAATGGATGCCTGCATTGGCCTAACAGAGAGAACTACAGTGGTGAAGTTCTGAAAACTCTTCTCCCAGAGGTATACACTAAAGACTCACCTCTGGATATGGACATTAAACATGTTGCCTCACTGTGACTCCCGTTACTATTAGATGTCACACCTAGCACAAATAGGCATCCAACCACACAGCCTGATAGACCATTCATCACCTTGGACAAGGTCTCCATGCTGTCAACAGTGCAGAAAACATACTGTCCTCTGCGTGCAAGTTGCTCCCATAAGCCTCTTCAACTGGGAAAATCCTGACATAAAAGGCCAGCTCATGTGGACTCAATTTCTGTAAGATGTCAAAATACTCCCACCTTGGCTCTATACCTATTTCCTGAACAGCAAGAAAGCAATGTTAGTCATCAAAACAAACCCATCGGGCCAACTGAGAGGCTCTCAGATTTAGCCAAAGCCAGAAAAGCCTTATCTTATTCTTCCTGAAGCCCTTGAGTCTGACCTGCCTCCTCTTTACATTTATCAGCTCCAAGCTGCTTAACCAACTCCGCTGCCACCACTGCCAGTTCTGTCTGCTGTACCAGCATCTCTTGCTTTCCCAGGTTAATTCACTTGGACTCAATTGCGATAAGGGGTTAAGGACACTTCCACCTTGTCTCTGTACTCATATACCCATCTGCTGACATGAGACAACTGTTAGCAGCTCCACTGGACTCTGCTGAACATGCTGAAGAATGCTGCTGTATTTTACATGGGGCCCAAGCCTGATGAAAGTAAAAAGTGCCCGAAACTGTGGTTGACTCTGGCTCTTGGGTGAACACATTTCTTCCCTGAATACATCCATACTGGGACTGTAGCATGACACAGGGCTGTGAAACCTTAGGCCGTGCCATGTAGCTCTCCTGGAAAAACTTAAAGAGTGAGACAAGAAGCCAATAAACATGTCTAACTAAATTACCCATTGAAGCTCCTATTGAAAAGAAAATCTACCAAAGCAAATCCAGTGATATTTGTCAAACATGAATTCCTGTACACACTTGAAGGCCCTCTGCCTCTCCTGGGATTTGACAGTCTTTTTGAACTTAAGTCCACTGTTCTGGATTTGATAGTGACTCTGACTATACCCCAGGAGGAAGAACAGTACCCCCCTCAGCCTGAAATGCCTGATAATCATAACCCTGAAATTTTGTGAGACTCAGTTCTAGAAGTATGGACAAAGGACTCACTGAGGCTTGCTATCAATCACACTCCTTTGGTGATCAAGCTCTTCCAAGGCAGCCCCACATCAAACAGTATACCTTTCTTGCCTATAAAGCCAGTTCAAGATCTCCAAGCTGCCAGCTCTGCCGTTATTGTCCTCTGTATACATCACCTATACAAAAGCTCTGCTATAATATCTACAGAAACTGCTTACAAAAAGAAACTCCATAAGTTTCCTGGAGCTTCAGGCTTGTCTTAGTTACTTTTCTATTGTTGCTGGGACAAATACCCGACACTCAAAATGAAGGAAGGAATGATTTATTAGCTCACAATTACTGGAAGTTTCAGTCCATACTCGGCCAGCTCCAAGGCTGAGTGGCACATGGCAGACAGCAGCAGTTCATGGTGGTGGAACAGCAACAATGGCAACAGAGGCAATTGGCCAAACAGGGCAGCAGACGGCAACAACTTGAGTCTGTCTCTCTGTCTCTCTTTTTATTACATTCAGGCTCTCCATTTTAGCCTATCTGCCTTAGGCTACACCCATAATCCCAGAAGTACTCAGATCATAATCCCATCAATATTAAAACATATAATCACAGTGACTCATGAGTCAAGTCTCAATCTATAGAAGTCCCTGCCCCATGACTGCATGAGGCTTTGTGGGGACAACTAGACATAAACCATAACAAAGCTTCAGCCACTTGCACTGTCGATCTTTGGGAGCACCTGAAGGGCTCTGATGGATCTCCCCCTTTGCCTTTGTGCCTCTGTTCTTCTGATCCAGAAAGCTGATAAGCTCACCTTAGATGGAGACCTAACTGTCCATGTGCCACATGCTGCACTGGGAGGAACTGTTCTAAAAAATGACACACTGACAGATGTTAAGTACACCCTGTTAGTGAATGTAAGCAACTGTTAAAAATTAAGTCCTAGACAGGTTGTGGTCACTTTAAGCAAAACTATTTTGACCAAAATTCTCCCTCAGGGGGATTTGCACAGCTAACTGCTTTTTGCTGCTATTTGGAAACATACCACCAATTACAAAAATGATCTAGTCTAGGGGCCTATGCATACGTCAAGGATTTAGTTGACTAAAAACCCAGTATTACCAGAAGATCAGAGCCAGAACTGCCCCACAGTTTGTTCTGCAAGCTCATGCCACTGCCCTGGCACCCATACTCCCGAAGCCAGCTCACGCTTCAGGGTCTGTGTCACCAGCCCTGACTTCCCATTCCATATCCATACTGAGAAGAAAAGTTTGTAGGATCCTGCTGTAAAAAGTAATCCCTATATATGACCTACCCTTGATCATTAGGCCTGCATTTGTAGCAGAGATAACTCAAAAACTAGATTAAATAAAAACTGTATACATTTTGTAACCAGAGAAAAATCCAGCTATATCTGTAGACATTCCTGCACACACATGTAACCCACGTACATACTAACTACCTCTATAAGTTTCAGAAACCTGGCCTTAGATCTGATGAACAATTTACCTGGACAGCTCCTCTGAGGTTCAGTTTGAAGAGACAATGCACACTGGGCAGCCCATAGATGACTGAAGTCTGAGGCCACAGTACACAGAATTGTTGTATATCTATTCCTCTTAATTTTTGTGTCTTTTTAGGCTGTTTATCCTAGTCCTTGTTTCTTTGCCCCTCTGATAGCCATGGCTTTTGTTAGTTTACCTGGATTGTACTTACCCCAATCCTTGCTTCCCTCCTACTAGTTCCCCCCCCACCCCTTAAACTGTATGGATGGTTTAAGAGAATAGAACAATCAAAACACTTGACCAAAATTTAATGAGCATCCAAAACACTCTGGACACTGTCCTAGATCAGATTAACTCCCTCATTACCTTGCCAGGGTATAAAACAGACAGGCCTACATTCTATTTGGGCCTTGTCTCATACAATCTCATTTAATATTTCCAGCAAAGATTTGCCGGGGAAGCTGAAAGAGGGAGGAAATGTAACGGATTAACCCCTCCAAACAAATAGATTAGAGTTTGTTAGTTGTCCAGATATTAATTCCTGTTCCAGATCTGGTTCCTCTTGTCTCTTAGAAATTGCTGGTTTCAGTAATGCATAGCTAGTTAGTATGATGTGCATTATATGAACCAATCCCAAGTTGACAAGCTGTTCTGCCTCTATGCTTTTTACTTGCTGATTACATAAAATCCCTAGACCACCAGAGAGCAGGGCCTGATATTCTGATAATGATTCTGATCAACGCTCACTGATGTTAATAAATCTACGCCCAAATTCTGGGAGTAGTTTTGGTGTTTTTGCTTGCTATTGCAGTATTTTTTTAACCAAAATTTTAAAAGATTTTATCACAAGTGACTATAATATGATAAATTCTTTAAGAAAAGTTTCATCATACCAATTTTATTTTATTTTATTTCATTTATTTATTTATTTATTTCTTGTTTCACCTTTGTTTGTTATTTCACTCATTTTTATGTCTGGCTCAACTTGCCCCAAGGGCAGGGCTGGCGCAGCATGTGGTGCCAGGGATCGAACCGGGGTCTCTGAAGCCGCCCAAGCTTTCCCAAGCAGGTGTTTTAGACCACTGAGCCATCCCGCCGGGCTGAATTTTAGTAAAATGTATAATTAACAAATAATTTCTGAATAAGTCATAAATGGATCAAAGAAAATGAAATTGTTGAGAAGCAATTTAATTGAATCCTTTACATTTATTTCAGAATTGTATATTTACTTATTAAAACTTGCCATTTTTCTAAATATAGAGAATAGGAAGACTTTTATTTCATTTTCATTTCTGGTTTACTTTTCTTTCTTTTTTTCTTTCTTTCTTTCTTTCTTTCTTTCTGTTAAGGCATGATGGAATCAGAACTCAACTTAGATTTACCTGGTAAATTAGAGTCTGATCAGAGACACTTGTAGGAATCTTGGACTTTTCTTGCAGCAAAACTTCTTCAGTTTCATCTGTATTTTCCTGTTCACTTACCAGGCCTGTGAACCAATGAGGCAAGACTGTGCTTGCAGTTAACCTGTTGGTTGGTTTGAGTTCTTTTCCTTTGAAAATGTATGAGGAGGGTGATTTTGTGATGTGTGATGGGTTTGTCAAGGATGGCAGAAAGTGATTACAGAGGAGGGAGAAAGCCCTGGCAGCAGGGAGGGTCCACACACTTACTTGCAGTTTCTATAAATGGAGTTGCCTCTGGTATTCAGCAAGCAAAATTGGTTCCAGAAACAATAACTATTTAAGATGAATTTTTAGAATCCTGTTTCATTTTCAATATCTACTTATGGTAAGTGAGTAAATCTGAAGGCAATAATTTATATGTCAAATTCATATAATAGCATAAAATAAATAAGTGTAACATAAAATGCACTCATTTAATTTTGGCAATGATTCTGTGGAGTAGGTGATGACAGAGTTATTACCATTTTTTAAAAAAGAAAAATGAAGGTTAGCAGAGTAACAGGACTCAACCAAGGAACACAACTGAAGTTGAAATCCCTAGACCTAAGGCTCTTGACTACAACATACAGCAGCAATAACTATTCCAAGCACATCTATAATAGTTTAAATTCTGTTGATAAATTTATTTTTATTGATTCTTTTTTTGTTTGTGTGTTTTTGAGAGAAGGTCTTGCTAAGCAGTTCATGCTAGCCTTGAACTTTTGGTGATCTTCCTGCCTCAGTTTCCTGAAAAATAGGATTATAGATATGTGGTTTCTGTTGGTAATTTTGAAAAGATAAAAATTTCTTTTACAGTATGAATAGCACAGGCATTTTATACTCTCAGATAAGAAATACTTGGACTTCATTTTGTAATATACATATGACAGTGATTTTAAAGCACACAATATAGAAATAATAAATGTACATATCTCTGTAGTAAATGTTCTTATTTTTAGTGAAGCATGTTAGCAACAAGAACTTTCCAGAGATTTTTATGTAAACATTATAATATAATTTTTCTACCTTTTCTTGGTAATTCTAAGTACATCTAGTTCTGAGAAGCAGTGGTGAAAAGGCAAGGTTAGAACCACCTGGGGAAGATGCTGTGGACAGGGCTACATCAGTGACAGAGGAAATGGAGAGAGATTTCCAGGAAATATTTAAAAGGAATGATGATCAATTGAGTGTGAAGGAAAAAATGGAGAAATTGATGCTGAGTTTATAACTTCCAGCCTGCTGATGGTTATCCTGGAATAAGCTAGCTTGATGGGATGGGAGTAAGATAGGCAGACAATAATCAACCTGGTTTAGAACATCACATGGTAATAGAGCTATCATTAACAATCAGGTTGGCCTCAAACTTTCAACAATCTTCCTGCTGAATAAGCTCTATTATCTGATGGGGTTTATGCTAAACCTTTCGTTAGACTCACATTTTTTTTTTTTGGTCTTTTTGAGACAGGGTCTCGCTATGCAGTTGAGGCTGACCTTGAGCTCACTTTTGTAGCCCAGGCTGGTCTCGAACTCGCACTTATCCTCCTGCCTCTGCCTCCCAAGTGCTGGGATTACAGGCGTGCACCACCACGCCCGGCTTCACATTTTTATAATGTTGTCTTTTTATTTTTATTTATTTATTCTTTATTTATTTATTTATTTATTTATTTATTTATTTATTTATTCTTTTCATTTATGTATTTGGTACCGGGTCTCACTGTGCAGCTCATAGTTATCCTCCTGTTCTTAGCCTCCCCAGTGCTGGGATTATGGGTGTGCACTCCATGCCTAGACTTGGTAGCTGGCTCATTGTGCCCAGAGGGTGGGGCATTTTTTTATTTTGAAGAGAATAAAAACAATAGAAATGATACTAGCTTTCAAAACATAATGATAGGAAATTAACAATGGTTTTTATATGGCATATTGTTATCTTCAAAGTAGTTGTTCAGATTACCAGATATAGGCACATAAAATTATCAATGTTTCTTTCGATAAACCAATCAAAATTAATAATACAACTATCTTAGATATTAGCTAAAAGGAAAATATATAATTTTAATAATCTACTGTAATGACAGATATTTTTCACATTAATATATGGTAGGCATATTCTTATGAATGTTTACTTGGGCCTATCAGATATTGTTAACTAGAGAGAGCTAGCAAATACTATGTTACCCATCCCTAGGATGGATTTAAATGCAGTAGGCCTGAGGGAAATAGTGGCAATCTTCAGATTGGTTTTTTGTCTAGAAATGATCCTAACCAGGCACCTGTGCGTATTTCCACTATAAAGAATTGTCAGCTTCTCGAACCATAATTATTTTGGCTTTCATGTGTAAGTAGGTACTAATTTCACACATTCAATGGCCTCATGATGGTACTTCTGTCATTATTTTTAAGCTTTTTTGGGGGTATAGAGTTAAATTTGGGCTGGGTGGGATCCTATGTGTATATTTTGTGGCTACAGACAAAACAGTAGAAGGCGTTTCCTTTTGTTCAGTTTCCAGGGTATTTCTGGGAAATCAGACCATGAAGTTTGCCCCAGGAAATTGTTTCTTTGTGGCTAAGGCCAGTGTTTACACACTCTCATTGAGGGAATCTTTAATAAGCTGTTCCATTTGCACACAAATTACCCTAAGAAGGTATTTTTAACCGTCTTTTATAAAACTTTGGCATTATAAGGATGGATTAAAACAGCGGCTCCTTTGGGAGAGGTTGTTCATGGCTGAAGGTTTGAAGTTCCTTTTTAAGAATACTGTATGTGGAAGCATCTAAATGACTTAATCTGGTAGATTTGGTTAATTTCATATCTTTCTTCCATTTCAGGGATGATGCATTTTTATTCTTGAAAGATAAAAGGTAGCAAAGTGTTTCAAAATTAGAGATAGAAGGTTGTAGAGATAGGGTTGGAAATAGAGGGGGGAGAGAGAGAAAGGGAGAGAGAGTTTTATCTGAAATAAATGAATTATTTAGAGAAAGTAATTTTATATGACGTTATCAATTAGGAAATTATGAACTGGACCTGGAAATGTTAAATATTTTCAAGGTTCCACAGGAGTTCAGTTGTTCAGCTGAGGTTAGGTCTTTCAAGATGGAACTCTGGCTACTTTTATTTCAGTACAAATAGACTTCTAAAACATTAGCTCTTGAAATATTTGAAAAGATATAATCTAATCAAAGATATTTGGAATGGTTGTGAAATGTGAAGTAGAAAACATCATCTCTCCTCTTTGGGTTTAAAGTGGGAGTATGACATTACCCACTGAAGGGAGTATCCTGGCCATCTGAGTCTATTTTTATCTATTTTTTTTTTGCTACCACTAATTATTTTATAATATAACTTCTCTCTCCCTTCTCCTATACTATTTATGGATAATATCAGCCCATTTTCTATTGGTATAACAAAATATCTTGTGTTAAATGTTTTATAAAGAAAAGAGGCTTTGTTTAGTTTACAATTTTGGAGACTGAAAGTCCAAACCGCATGCCGGTAAGTTTAGGAAGGGCCTCCTGGCTGGGTTACATCATTGCAGGTGCCATTATGGTGAGAGTATATGCAAGAGGGAGAAATCTTGCTGTTTCATAACCACCTTTTTGCAAGAACTAATTAGGGCTGGGCATGGCAGTGCATGCATGTAATCCCAGTGCTTGAGTGGTTGAGGTAGGAGGATTGCTGAAAGTTTGAGGCCAACCTGATCTGCATGTTGAGTTTAATGTCAATCTAGTACATAATGAGACTGTGTCTCAAAACAACAGCAACAACAACAATGAAAATAAAAAAAACAAAAGCTCCATAATTTTGATTTCTTCAAGGATCACATTTGACCTAATGACCTCCATCTGGGCTCTACCTCTCAAAGGTTTCACCACTTGTTAATGACACCAAGGACCATGCTTCTAACACATGAGTTCTTGGAGGATAAACCACATTCAGACTATAGAATGGCCCCGTGTAGTATTCCTGTAACTTGAGAACTTCCAAGTGTGTAGTTATGTGGCATACTGTTAAGGAAACAATAAAGGTGAGATAAACACCCAGAACTTTCCTTAATGGAGATTGTTTTATGGCAGGAGAATATTTCAAGATAAATCAAGAACATACCATATTAAACCAACATTCATGAATATGATTTTGTGAAAAATAACTTCTTTCAAATCAGGTTAGGAAGTCATGAATAAATATATGGTCCAAAATATCCCCTAATTTTCTGTCACCTTACAGTTACTTCATACTAAATGTCTATGACTGCAGGGGAGGAATAATATTAGGAATAGCACACTAAATCAGTGTATATTCATCATCATAAATGTAGTCCGGCTGATAATATTTTACTTATTTCATTTTGTTGTTATTGTCAAAAATATTTGCAAAATGTGGGCTGGGGAGATAGCTCAGTGGTCAAAGTGTCTGTCTGGCAAGTGCAAGGACCTGAGTTTGATCCCTTGTACCACATACCACACTGGCCCTGCCCTGGGAATGCCAAGCTAGCCGTTGAAATGGGACATGGTAGTGCACACCTATAATACCAAATGCTGGGGAGGCTGAGACAGGAGGATTACAATGAGTCTGTGCTTCAGTGAGAACCTGTTCCAAATAAATAAATAAATAAATAAATAAATAAATAAATAAATAAATGTCATTAATGACTCGTGTTTATTGTTTGTGATTTCATTGTTAGTTGTTTTTTATTTTCATTGGCTTCTTGGGCAAGAAATCCAGGAAGATGTGAACTATACCAAGATGTTTACTTAGGAACTGAAGACTGAGTATATTACCTATTTCCCAGCTGTGGTTTGAATGTGTTCTTGAAGGATCGTGTGTTGGAAACTTAATCTACAAGGCAATAGGGTTGAGAGGTGGGGACTTTCAGAGCTGATTAAGCCATCAGAGCTCTGCCTTCAGGAGTGGATTAACATGATTCTCCTGGGAAAGTATTTGTTAGAAAAGTGAGTTTGGCCCTCTTGTATGCTCTAACTTTTCTGCTTTCTCCTCTGTGACGGTATAGCAAGATGGCACCTGCCAAATGCCATCTACTCCTTGATCTTGGATTTCCAATTTCTCAACACTTTGAGAACTAAATCTCTGTTCTTTACAAACCACTCTGTGTCTGCTTCTGCAACAGGAGCAAAAAGAGGACGAAGAGCATCCCAGCCCATATTGAATTTGCTGATAGAAACTTTACCAAATGATTCTCTTCTTTGTTGTAGAATTAAATCTTAGTAAGCTCTGCCTTTCTCTTAATTGACACATGATTTGCACACTAATACACTGGAGATAAACAAGGATTTCTATTTTCTTTTTGTCTACTACTGGGATAATTCTTTTTTTGCAGTGTCCTGTAAGTCAGGGCACATAGTCTACCACTGTATCTTGATTTTAATTCTTGCTTAGCTTTCCTTTTTTTCTTATCTTCCTTTATTAATTATTGGTTGAGCAAATGTTTGATCTAGCGCCCAAAACTTTTGAGCACCAACTCAAACATACATTTTTATTTGCATTATAAATAGGCAAAGATTACAAAGGAAAAGTTAAAATTCAAATAAAAACAAGTTTTCATGAATATATTGAAAAACATATATCACCAAAATGTATATAAATTTTAAGAAAAGAAAAATAGTATGATTTTTCTCTGCAGATAGTGTTACCATCACATGGGGGATCCCTAGAGTTCTGTCATATATCACAGAAAGCCCACTAAACTGTTAGACCTTAGAGAAGAAACTGCAAATGCATGTGCAGCAATCTAAGTGACCAAGGTGACACGAACAGTGTTTTGTCATACTAATAGGTGTCTGGAAGCTTATGGCCACCACTCTGAGTACCTCTTGTAATTGCAGAGGCCAAAGGTAACTTGTAGTAATTTCACCATGTCTCAATAGGAGACTCTTTACTTCTACTGTTCCATATCTAAGTGGCTAAAACACTTTTAAACTTTTTAATCTTCTTGTGTTTAAAAAACATAAAATGAGGTGATGACTGGAAAATGGGAGCAGGCCTGTTTAATATTAAGCTTATGACGTAAATTGACAAAAGCCCAAGCATTCCAAGTCCTAGTTACGAGGCACCTTCTCTCACTCCCATCCAAGTATAATGATGTATTGTCAGTCTTTGCTGAGGTAGAAAAGGATTATTAGAGTGCGGAGTCCATCTGCTACCCATGCAAAGGAAATAAGTGAAATAATACAGCCTGCTCTTTTCCTTGGTTTCTTGCCACCTTAATTATAGTTCATCTATATGTGTACTTGATGCCTTCAGGACTGTCAGAAAGCAGAAGGAAAGTTTAGGTAAGGGAACTGGACCAGAATTTTCAGTGAGAGCCCAGGGACAGTTGTCACCTGGGAAGTTGTACAAGCAGTCAAGCCTCAGCACAAGCAGCCCACAATTCATGTGGCCTCAGTGGCAGTTACTGCCTATTTTCATAGAGCATATCAATTCAACCTGAGTCCTGGGTTTCATTTTTCATTCTTTTTAATTAAGAACGGAATATATATATTGGGGGGAAGAAAGCTCCTGTCCTAGAGAGGGAAAGAAGGGAGGCCTGATCAGGTTGTTCCTGGGATGCTATCTCTTTCAGGGACTTTTGTAGAGTAAAACCACATGGTTGGGCAGGTCTAAGGCGGTGGAGGACATGGTAACTTGCTTAGGTGAGCATGAAGTGGGACAAAACTATGGTCAGCCAATGAGATTACAAGCACCATTGTTCATGTAAAATTGATTAAATCCAGTACCAAATAAGGAAGTGAGCCATGTAGCAAGCAAACATGAATATGGAATAAGGTTTCTTCCTGTTAGGGTTGGGTTATGACTCTTTTGGAGCTCTTTCAAGGGGATATTTGTCTGATATTAGGTGTTTCATAGTAGAAAAGATATAGAATGGAAATATAGGCAGAAAATGGGTTTCAGTTTTACACAACAAATAGTTGTGCCCATATATTATGTGTACTCTTAGAAACTCTACAGAGTACCTCTGACTGCCGGTCAACAACTACGACCCCTTTCATCCCGAAGTAGCCAGAGTGGTCGTTGCCCATGATTCCCTCACAGAAGTTCGGGCCACTTCTTCAGAGTGGGGGGAATGTTGTAGGCAGCTAAATTAGATAGAAATACTATAGGCAGTTAGATAGGGCCAGGACCATGTCAAGGATGACATGGAAGACAAGATGACCTCATAAGTATAAACAGACACTCCTCTGCCATGGGCCAGATCTCAAGACAACAGTAAACACATACAGTCACATGCTTCCCTAGTGATGGGCATCAGGGATTGATATTCTAAGTATGTATCAATTACCTTGAAAGAGCCCAGTTGAGTGAGTAACCCAACCCATAACAAGAAGAGATTGGATTTAATCAATTTTACCTGAGCAATGGTGCTTGTAATCTCATTGGTTGCCCATAGTTTTGCCCCATCTCATGTCTACCTAGGTGACTTCTGATGTCTTCTGCACAACCTTAGACCCACCTCACCATGTGTTTTTCCTCTAAAAGTCCCTGGAAGAGATAGCTTCCTGGGGACAACCAGCTCAATCCCCTCTCCTGTTCCTTTCTTGGACAGGAGCTTTCTTTCCCCAAATAAATCTGTTCTGCTCATAACAAGACTGTAATATCAGTATACAGTGTGCTTCTTTTGAAAGGCAGAAATCAGAAATGATCATTTTACCTTTCATTTTATTCACCTCTTCTTAGACTGGTAGCCAGCCTCTGGATTCTTCTGGAATTACCTTGTGGGAGATTTTTTAATACACAAGCAGAGAGAGTGTTCTCAGCTCTGGATGGGCTGTCATGGATGGCTGGTTCATATGTGAAATGACATGGGTGGGCCACATACCTAGGTCTGAGGCCTAGATAGACCTGTGCATCTCCATGAGTGTGAGGTAACCTGATATCTTTCTTCATGGTCAGTTCAAGACTCATTAAAATTATTAGATTATAAAAATTGCTGCTCCAAGAACATGCCAAGAATCATTAGAAAAGTTCACAAATATTTGACTTTTGGAACTCCAAGGAAAGCTCTGGAAATATACCTGTTTCTGCCACACGGTTCTTTGAAAATACTTCCACTGTGTACCTATAGGTCATTTTCTTACTCTATATAGCTAGGAGTTTTGAGAATGTCAATCTCTTGTTTTAAACAAAGCTTTCTTGGTGTATTAAGTGTAAATTTCCTTCTAATAATATCAAATATGTGTTTTTCCTTTCAGTTTGACCTTTTGTTTTTCAAATCTGTGACTGCCTTGGAACAAATATTGGCTTCTCTCAAAAGCATGTAGTTGAGAAATGAGAACAAAGCATTTTAAATGATTATAGCAGAGAACACTCTCTCTGCTCAGTGTAGTTTCCCTGACTCTCATAATTTTTAAAGCTAATCTATTTCTGTGTGTGTGGTGCTGGGGTGCTGCAGACTGAGTCGGAGCCTTGTGTATCTAGGCAAGCCATCTACCACCAAAATATTAGCCCAAGCCAACATTTTTTTAATTAGTAAAATTTCATTTAAGAACCATTTTCCTCAAAAAAATTGAAATTAAAATGTGTCATTATCAATTAGATTTCTGATAAAAGCAAACAGCTCATGCTGGGCTCTGCATTTGTTTGTCAGGAGTGCTGTTCTGTGAATCACTTGGAGGACGTGAAATGATGTAAATTTATAATTCCTCAAACTGTTAGATCATAACAGTTACAAGGGTGTCACTCACTGCCAATCTGAATTAGGCATTTTGCAACCTAGGAGTTTGTAGTTTGAATTCTCTGGCTGACTCTGAAAAGCAAGCCAGTTTGGGAATAACAGGAGAAATGGTAAATGTTTCTACCCTCAGGTTTTAAAATTCCATGGCTTTTCTTGATCACATCCAAAATAATAGAAATACAACCATGTATGAGACAAAGTAAGAGTTAAATATTGGCTATTGCTAATTGGGCAGAGAGACAATTAAATTTGAGATTTCGCTCAGAGTCAGTGAAAAATTTTGCTCCAGAATGTCTGCACCATCCATGTTTCCATGCTGAATCTATTCCACTGCTTCCTTACCAATACTGCCAACCTTTTGATCATTTATAGATAAAGATGAGGGACAATAAGAGATTTCATGTCAAGTCTCATTTCCAGGCTTCAACAAATTAGGGACTAGAAAACAGACCCACAATTCATCAAACTTGACCTTGTTTTTACATTGTAATGCAATTTGTTTTGCAGGACTGGTTGGAATTAAGTCTTCCCCTCCAGATGCAGCATAACTATAGGATAAATGGAACAATAAAGGAGTTGTTCACCAGTATGCTATGTGGCTAATTGATTGCAATTTATACTTTCCCCCCAGAAACAGAAACAGAAAGTAGTGTTTATAAATATTTATAGAAATCAGTATCTAAAAATGTGTAAGACTTATTTATACTTCATTGTTCTATGAAAAGGAAGTAAAAGTGGGTCTTACCAATGTGTCACTAGAGGGCACTGTGACTCTTCACATGTTCAAATTCTATTTGGAAAAAATTTGGATCCAAAGAATATTATTGTTATTACTCCTTTTTGAGAGTCTCTGTGGCATCAAGAAAATAAAATCAAAGAAGAGTTTCAGACTCACACAGGAACAGACTGTTGTGAGGTTATCATGATGTTGTCCCTTTGGATTACAAGAAGATTCTAAGTGCTAAAATATGAAAATGCTAGGTTTCATTGACCTTTCTTTTCAGGTGAAGACAGTATTTTGTAGCACAACTTTTCATTATTTTTGTTCTTAGAATATTTTGTTTTACAGTTGGGCTTAGAAATATTACTCAAATCAACACATGATATTCACCATTGTTCATGAAATGCACATTTACATCACAGTGATTTTAAAGTCCTGGTAACCATTATATCAAAAATTTTGCCACAAGATGTCCTAAACCTTAGATAATTTTTAAAAATTATCTGAAACAGTTTTAATGACATTTTAATTTTTATTCCTTTTAATACTGTGCTAAAGAGGAGACTCTTTTCTGTTTGTTGGAGAAAGGGTCTCATGTAATTTAGGTTGACTTTGAACTCACTATGTAGCGCAGATTGACCTCCCATTCCTCCTGCCTCAGCCTCCTGAGTTCTAGGTTTACAACTGTGCACCACTATGTCTTCCAAGAGAAGACTCTTTTTGCCCATGATGGTATTATCCATTTGATGGCTAAGCTTGAGGCCAAATGAGCAAAACAGGTTAACAGCATTGCTTTGCCTTTCAAATTAACTTTTCTAAAGGCCTACACACTGAATCTTGCATCAATCAGCATCTTCATTAACAGTTTAGGCTCTTTCCATTTAGACAGAAAAAACCTCATGGACATATGTATTGTAATTTCTGGCTTTGATAAACTTGAAATTATTTACCAATTTTTCTCTTTTATATGTTTGTCCTTTGTGGTAGGTTGCTGGAAAAGTAATCCACAAATCACTGAGTTTATTATGGCCTTGTGAAGTGCAGTTAGTTGAAATGAGGAGGGATCTTTCAAACTTTTAAATAACATGTGGGGCTCTTAAAAAGGGAAGAACATTTCTAAAATTTTTACTACTGTTGAAAAGGTGAGGTCCTGAAGAATTCATAGCTGAATTCTACAAGACACTTAGAGAAGAATTAATGGCAATACACCTCAAACCCTTTACTGACATTGAAAGGGAAGCAATATTCCTTAACTAATTTCCAAAGGCAAGTATTATCCTGATGCCAAAACCAGAGAAAGGCCCAATCAAAAAAAGAGAACTATAGCCCAATCTCTCAAAGGAACATAGCCCAATCTCTCAAAGGAACATCCTCAGCATAATACTAGCAAACAGAATGCAGACAATCTTCAAAATTTTATACTGTGATCAAGTTGGGTTCACCTCAGGGATGAAAGGATGGTTTGACATATACAAATCTATAAATGTAATACAATGCCTCAACAGAGACAAAGACAAAATAACATCAGCATCTCAACAGATGTTGATGAGTGTTGATAAAATCTAACATTCATTCATGATTAAGACCCAACCAAAAATCAGAATGGATGGTCTTAACTTCAATGTGACAAAATGCATCTATGGCAAACAAGCAGCAAACACCATAATAAATGGACAACAGAAATCTTTCTCTCTAAAATTAGGAATAAAGCAAGGATGCTCACTACCAGTACCATTGCCACCACTCAGTGGTAGTGGTAGTGAGCATCCTTGCTTTATTCCTAAATTGACAGGAATTTGATATAGTTCTGGAAACAACACCTATAGCAATTAGATGAGAGAGAGGGAGTTGGAGAGAAAGATTCAGAGACAGAGACAGAATCAGAGATAAAGATAGTGACAGAGACTCCAAGAGACAGAGAAATAGAAAGCTACAGAAGAAAGACAAAGGTTAGAGACAGAGTCCGAGAGAGACAGACATGACAGAGAGGCAGGTAGAAATAAAAGGAATAAGGATAGAAAAGAAATAAAATTATCATTATTCACAGATGACATGATACTCTACATAGAAAATCCCAAAAATTCCACCAAAAGACTTCTAGATTTAATAAGAAAATGCAGGAGTATAGCAGGATACAATATCAACTTTTGAAAGTCAATTACTATAAACAAACAATAAAGTTAATGAGAAATTGGGAAAAACCACATCCTTCACAATAGTATCCCCTAAAATGAAATACTTTTTTTTTTTTTTTATTTTTAGGGAAGGATCTACAGGGTGGTCAGGGTCTCACTACTAGATTGGACTCATAGTGATTCTCCTATTTACAGCCTCCCAAGAATCACAGGTGTGCACTAATACACCCAATCTAAATTGCCGTCTCAGCATGTACCAGGGGTGGGGCTGGCATAGCAGGCCTAGGGATTAAACTCCTGGCCCCTGCTCCTGCTTGCAGGTGCTTTAGTCCACTGAGCTATTTACCCAGCCCATAAAATGAAATGCTTAAGAATCAATCTAACAAAGGAAGTAAAAGTAAAACTACCTATAAATGGAAAGTTGCAGTACTTTGTAAAAGGAGATTGAAAAATATATCAGAATATGGAATGCTATCTGTTGCTCGTGAACGAAAGAACCAGTGTTGTGAAAATAGCTATGCTCCAAAATTGTTGCACAGATTTAATGTAATCCCAACAGAAATATCATTAGCATACCTCATAGAACTAGAAAAGATAACTGTACAATTTGTTTGGAGATAAAAGAGATCTAGAAGAGCACAAACAATCCTGGGCAACAAAATCATGTTCCTTATTTTAGAGTGAAAGCTTTCAGGTTTTTTCTGTTTAGTGTGATGATAACTGTTGATTTGTGGTCAATGGCTTTGTCAGATTGAAGGAAAGACTGACCCAAGGCAGGAGGTTTCACAGTCTCTTTTTTGAAATTGTATTACAAGCAGCCAATGCTTAATTTTTTTATCCTTATTTCAATTGTTTGTCCTTTTTCCATTGATTTCTTACTTTTTCCAATTTTACATGCACATATTTGATAGTAGGAGTAGCTAGTTGGAAGACAACACCATGTGTAACAACAAATATTGTGAAATTTATATTGTTTTAAGTGAAATTATGTATCACTTGTAATTTTCTTTTAATACTATTTTGTACTGTCTTTTTTTAAAAAAGAAATTATGCTACAAAGCTACTGTTACGAAATCAGCATGGTACTGACAAAAAGCTAAGTTGATAACCAGTAGAATAGATTAGATGTAGACACAACTACAAAAACTTTCAGGCACCTAATATTTAAAAAACAGGCTAGATATTTTCACTGGAAGAAAGACAGATGAGGCAAACCTCACCAGGCTAAAAAGGGACTAAAAAGCTGAGGTATTCTGAGCCTCATTCTCAGAGAAAGTCTGACTTCTGGAGGGAAGGAAAACGCATTCTCTAAGACAGCAAGGTACTGACAGAAAGTCAGCTGAGCATGGGCAGCAACTCAGGGCCCTGGAAGAGGTGCTGTGCAGGATGGAGGGTCACCTCTGCAGCATGCGGACTAAGGTGAGGGCAGCTGGGTGGAAAGAGGGGTGGGGTGGAAGTGGGGTTGACCCTGCACAAAGTGCTGGGAGGGGGGAGGGCATTGGAAGTGGGAGGGAGCAGCCAAGAGTCTGGGGAGAGGAATGTGTGGATGTGGAGGAAGGGAGGAGTGAGCAGAGGCAATCACCTGGCGGCTGAGGAGGGCACAGCTGGCCCCTGTCCCTCATCCTGCCATTGATTGACCACCAGCTCCAGTGATCATGAATGCCTGGTGGTGTCCTACCAGAAAGTGTGCTTTAGAGCTGGAAGTCGAAGTATGATGTTAATGGACAGTTTCTATTTTTGTTCTTCACTGTATTGAGCATGGGACTCAAATGCCATCTCATATCAGTTATTGGTAATAAAGGAGCCACTTTTTCACAAAATACTTGTGTGATGTGTACTTCTCAGCAGCAAAGAACAAAATTTGTGTTAAAACAAAAAAAATGCTAAAATACAAAACAAAACAAACAAACAAATGCCTTCATGTAGGGGGAAAAACCCTAGTTCATAAGACTTCGCATATTGTGTTCTAGTTGTGAGCTGATGAGTTAGCTTAGTGGACTAAAGCCTGGTTTAGCAAGCTCAGGGACAAGGGTTCGATCCCCAGTTCCACATACTGCACCAGCCCCACTTCTGGGGTGTGTTGAGCCTGCGACAGAGTCTGGGCATGGTGGCATAGGCCTGTAATCCTAGTGCTAGGGAGGCTGAAAACAAGAGGATCACCAGGAATCTGATCAGTGTAGTGAGACCCTTTACCAAATACATAAATGGAAAAGAAAAAGAAAAAGAAAAAGAAAAAAACAAAGTACATAGTTGTGTCGTAAAATTGGGGCTATACTAAGTGTACAGTTCCATTTCTTGATGTTTATGCTTTATTTTGAGCATATCCCCAATTTTCCAAGTCTTTAATGGTTGTGACTTAATTGTACTGTTTATCTTCCTTTTCTCTGGTCTCAAATGTTTCTCCTGGCTTTTTACTGCCACAACTACTTCCTTTATTCCTCCTCTCGGTGCATTGAGCTTCTTTTCTTTCAATTATGCTTGCATTTTGGGAAGCTTTTTTAAGTAATGCAGCCACAACTGAGTACTCAGAAAGACTGTCAGTGCCTCATCTGTAACTAGAATTGGAATTAGGAAGCAATAGGCAAACTGGTCAATAATTCTATTACCAACCTAATTAACAATCAGAAGTTCTTCAAAGAACCATATTTATTTGGGAGTAGCAGAACACTGTAATGGGAATGCACATTCCAAAGTAAATTATGTGTGTTCAAGAAAGTTGAGTCAGGGGCTGGGGAGACATCTCGGAGGTCTAAGATCTCCTGGCAAGTGCAAGGACCTGGGTTTGATTCCTGGTACCACAAACCATGCTAGCCCTGGAACCCTAGGTGTGCCGTGCTGGCCACTGATATAAGGCATGGTGGCACACATCTATAATCCCAGTGCTTGGGAGGTTGCAACAGGAGAATCACTATGAGTCTGAGTGTGTAGTGAGACACTGTACCAAATAAATAAATAAAATCCTTAACACATTTTCTTGTTTTTTAAAAGAGAAAGCTGAGGCAATGGAAAAATGGAAAATAATATATAAGACACTTTGAGGTAATAATGCTTGGCTATGAAGATCAGTAATGGGTAAGCAGAAGCAGTAAACACACAATAACTGAACCAAAGTCCTTGCCAAAAGAATTTTTTTCTGTAAGGTTTCAGGGACCTCTGTGCAAGCTTGTAGCTCTGGTAGTCTGCAGTGAAGCTTCCAGGCATACATGCATTGAGCTTCCTTCCTTCATAACCTTCTGGATTTTCTAATTATTTTTCTTCAGGGCTTTATGGAAATAACACAGTTTTAGTTGTGAGGACTTTACATCATATATTGAAACTATCTTTGAGAACTTGACGATTGTTAATAGTTTTACTACGAAAAATTTTGGAGCTTCTGAAAACTATTCTCCAGTCTTCACATTTTAGCTTAGTCATAAATAACTTGTCTAGATAGGAAAGCAAAGAAGAGTGGCTTAATTAAGGCAAAAACATCATACCATAGAAAATGGCTATAATGATAAAAATCATGGTTTGCTGACAATTGCTCTTCCTACGTAGAGAAGAGAGTTACTTTCACAACTGAAAAGTTTACTTTTTTTAATTATATCTTTAGAAAATTTGGATTTCTTTTTTCCCTTACCTTTTTATGTTTAATTTTAGTAATTTTAATGGGAAAGAAATAACAGTGAGACAGTTTCAAAACAGGTTAGTAGGACAGTTACAATAACTAATGCATGGCTTATTGTTGTCTTCATAGTAGTTGTTCAGAGTACAAGATGCAGACATGTCTTTTCTAAACACTTGGTACAAATCTCGCTGAACTAAGAAAAAGTAACTGTATATACAGTCCAATAGTCCATAATAGTAGGGGTTTATCAGCAGAACTGGCAGTCTCAGAAGCTGTTGACTTGAGCCTTTTACAGCTCAGCATATTAATATGGCTTTATTTTTTATACCTCATGCTTAGACACATTTCTCTAGGATGGCTTTAATTTTTATACCTTGTGGTTAGACACACCCTTCTCAGAGGAAGAAATACTAGAAGCTAATAAATACATGAAGAAATGCTCCACATCACCAGCTGTCTTAGTTATGTTTTATTCATTGCTGGGACAAATACCCGACACTCAAAATGAAAGATGGAAAGGTTTATTTAGCTCATAGTTTGTGGAGGTTTCAGTTCATACTCAGCTGGCTCCAAGGCAAACAACAGCAGCTCTCTGTGGCAGAAAACAATGAAGAACAGAGGAGGAGCAATAGCTTTGGCATCTATCAAGCCTCTCTCTTCCAAGTTCTGCTCCGGTGCTCCACTGTGAAGATTGGGGCTTCTCCAAAGACCAGGACTTCTCCAAGGAAGCAAGCAGGGGAGAGCCATCAAGGAAGCAGGGCAGGCTGGGTCTTCCTCAACTCCTTTTATATAGTTTTTGTGCTGAATCATTCTTGGGTGGCCCAGTTGGGCCTAGGGTGGAACCAATCACACCCCAGGGTGGGACCAGTCATGTTCCAGGTCAGGCCCTCCGCGTCCTGAAGGATGGGGCCCCCACAGCCCGGAACTGGCAGAGCTAATCCAGCCAAGCTTCTGCAAGTTGTCACAATGTATCAAATACCACACTAGCTATCCATAACGCTGAGATACTATCTCACCCCGGAAAGAATGGCCATCATAAAGAAATCAACCAACAAGAAATGTTGGAAAGGCTGTGGGGAAAAAGGAACACTTCTCCACTGCTGGTGGGAATGTAGACTGGTGCAACCATTATGGAAAACAATGTGGAGACTCCTCAAAAACCTGGGACTAGAAATCCCATTCAATCTAGCTATCTGTCAACTGGAAATTTTCCCTCTTAACTTACATCATCTGAAATTTTACTCTCTTTATTATGACTGGTGTACTTATCTATAATTGAGATTTTTAACTTCTGAGGTACTTTTCTTTTTTAGTATTTGAATTTAATTAGAATGAGGAAAAGAGTCCAGAATGAATGAATAATACCTGGCTTTAGTAATTTTTTAAAAAGAGGAGTTTTAGCTAATTATTTTTAAATTGCAATATGCTCAAAGTTTGGTTTGATTATTTAAAATCTAAAGAGTTTATAAAAAGATTTTTTTTTTGTTTGTTTATTTGTTTTGCTTTGGCTGGCTCGGCTCACCCTGAAGGTGGGGCTGGCGAGGTATGTGGTGCTGGGATTGAACCTCAGTCTCCTGTGTCTGCCCAAGCTTGCCTACGCAGGCATTTTAGACCACTGAACTATCTTGCTGGCCATTTTTTTTTTTTTTGTCTTTTGAGACAAGGTCTCACTATGCAGTTCAGGTTGGCCTTGAGCTCATTTTTGTAGCTCAGGCTGTTCTCAAACTCGCACTGATCCTCCTGCCTCAGCCTCCCAAGTGCTGGGATTACAAGCATGCACCACCATGCCCGGCATATCTAGTTGGCCTTATAAGAAGGCTTTGAAATTACGTTTTCAAAAAAATGGAGCTTTGAAAAGGGAAATATATTTTTTCTCTTTTCTCATCTCATAGTGTATCCTTCCCATGACAAACCAAGCAAAATTCAAATTTATAATTTGGTATAAAACTAAAGGGAAATATTTTGGGTTTGAAATCTTGAGCAATTATTTTCTGGGAATATATGAGAATATACAAAACTAAAAGGAAATGACTGTTTTAAAAGCAGGCATATTATTGACTTTTTAACTTCACTGGCAAAGGTAGAGATGGTGTTGTCAATTTATTAGGTTTAATTTTAGTATGTAAAGATAGTCTCAGACTGGATCCTTATGTAGCAAGTTAAATTCTCAAGGTCATCTTTTCTTTTCCTTTCCTTTCCTTTCCTTTCCTTTCCTTTCCTTTCCTTTCCTTTCCTTTCCTTTCCTCTCCTCTCCTCTCCTCTCCTCTCCTCTCCTCTCCTCTCCTCTCCTCTCCT
>PVJA010018366.1:0-40118 GCA_004027025.1 Myocastor coypus | reverse complement strand
TTTTTTTTTTTTTCTTGTTTCAGAATCTTTGTTTATTCACTCATTTTTATGGCCGGCTCAGCCCGCCCCGAGGGCAGGGCTGGCACAGCATGTGGTGCCGGGGATCGAACCGTGGTCCCTGAAGCCGCCCAAGCTTTCCCAAGCAGGCGCTTTAGACCACTGAGCCATCCTGCCAGGCCCTGAATCTGCTATTTAAGGAGCTCTATTTCTTTTCTGGGAGGAAATGGTGTATAGAAACCACAATCTGGGGACTGGGGAGATAGCTCAGTAGAATAAACATTTACCTGGAAAGCTCAAGGACCTGAGTTCAATCCCCGGTTCTGCAAAAAAAATTAAATTAATATTAAAAAATAAAGTTTAGCTGGGTGTGGTGGCACATACCTGTAATGCCAGCACTTGGGTGACTGAGGCAGGAGGATGGGTGCAAGTTGAAGAACAGCCTGGGCTACAAAAGTGAGCTCAAGACTAGCCTGAACTGCATAGCGAGACCCTGTCTCAAAAAAACGAAACCACAACCTGGGCACTTACGGTACTCATGACCATAGAGTTGCTCATTGTTTTCAAATGTTTCCAATAGATAGAACTAGGAAGTGTTTATGTTTAAAAAGTTGCATTATGAGTTCATACTAATATTTGTGACATGTATTTAGGGATTTTATTTAACTTATTTGTTTTTACCATTGCATCTCCTTTTTGAAATACAAAAAAAATCTTTGTTTCTGATGACATTAATGCAATCAATTCTTTGCTTTGTTGCAGCAACATACATATTGCAAAAATAACCATGCTAATATTTCAACTAAAGTACGTATTATTCGATTTATTCTTTTGTTCTTTTATCATTAGAATATAGTCCACTATCACTATGTAAATAAAAGTATGTGAGTATATTGAGTTCATAAATATACAATTTTATGATCTTTTTTCTTTATATATTTAGAACAGGATCTACAGGTTCTCACTACATAGACCGGACTCATAGTGATTCTCCTGTTTTCAGCCTCCCAAGTACTGAGATTACAGGCTCGTACTACCACACCCAGTCTCAGTGGGTGTCTCAGCTCACCATAGGGGCGGGGCCAGCATGGCATGCCAGGGATTGAACCCTGGCTGTTGTGCTGTGTCTAAGCATATGCTTTAGTCTGCTGAGCTATCAGGCTGGCCCAGTTTTATGATTTTTAACACAAAAATAAAGAATGAAAACTTTCTGAGTATGCTGACAATGTGGTTTCATCAGGTTCTTCTGTAAATCAAAACTATTGATGCAATACAATGTAGTCAACTCAAAAATACATTTGAATGTTTGGTAAATGTATACAATCACTCATTACCACAATTAAGAAATAGAACAATTTTCCTTGTGACCATATATTTTAGCATATATTTATATTAACATATTTATGTATTTTCCATTTCCTAAAAAATATGCATACCATTATAAGTACAGAAGACATCCTGTTGAAGAAATTCCTACAATCATAACATAGTTCTCATTAAAATATTTGTTATTTAATAAAAGGAATTTCTATTATATTTATCATAAAAAACCCATAGAATAAAGTCTATATGCTGTGTATGCCTAGTAAAAGCATAGATCCATAGTAAACTTTATTTGGCAAGAACTCCAGTAAAAATAGGAAGGTAAACACTGCCCCATTTAATGATGTACATTTGAGTACTTACTAAAATCTCAACTGCTGTGTTAAGTACTTGGCATTCATTTGCTTAATTCTGACAATAATCCCACAAGTAAGTTACAACATCAATTTCATTTAAGAATAGGAAAATAAGGCAAGAGATGTTTGTAAATGGGTCACATCGCCAGCTGTTAAGCAACTGAGTTGGGATTTGAATTAGTTCCCTAGCTTCAGAGTCCTGGCTTACACTTGGCTCAGCACATTGCTCCCCGCTGGTTAGGTATTTATCTGTATACTGTTGTTTGCTATTTATCATAGGCAGCACTGCAGTGAACATCTTTGGAGATTTTAATTCTCATCAGTTAATCATTTGTTGACCTGATATTTCTGAAAGGACAGAAATTCCAAGCCTAATGCAGCCTATCTTAAGGTTCAGAGTTGTGGCAATTTGTATGATCATTAGAACAGAAAAAGTAGAAGAAATCCTTTTGAGCACAGTGATAATATATGGGAGATTTCCCCCTTAAATAAGTCCTATAAGCAAATCTGCAAATTTAATTATTCAAATAATTTTAAAATTCATGTAACCACTGCCAAACTAAAGAAATAGAATACTTTTTATCACCTCACAATTTTTCTTTGTGCCTATTAGCAATTCCCACAGGTTTTGAGAATTGAACTCTTTTAATTGTAGCATTCTGCTCTGAGGAATTAAAAAAGGGAATTAGAGATGGAATATTTCACTCTTAAGGGAACTATCTTTGGACAGATATTATCATTTACACCTGCCTCAAATTTTTTTTTTTTCTGCTAGAGTCCCTGTCAGAAAAGAGTGACTTGAGGTTTTCAACATGAAATCCTTCATTCTCTATGTGAGCTGAAAGCTGTCGTTTATCATGTTGTTAACAACCGGAAACTCATGTGTCTCACAAGTTATCCTCGCCGGGCAGTCCTACCTTGTTGTTGTGTATATTTTGGCTTTCACTTGGTGAAGGAATACATCTAAATGCCTATATATGTCTGTATAACGTCTAAACAATGGAAACTTTCAGTTTTTGAATGATTTGGAAATTTTACTTTTAGTCCAAAATACAAAAGTATGTTTTATAAAGATGAGGAAATGTATTAGCTGTCTTTCTCTTTTCTCATTGCTGAGGCAAAACACCCAAATGTCCCGAATTAGGTAAAGGAAAGAATTATTCAGCTGACACCTTCTGGAGGTTTGGGTCTACAACAGCTGACTCCATGGCAGGTTGGTTGGCAGAGGAACAACAGTTTATGGTGGTGAAAGACAACAAAAGCAGCAATAGCAAAAACGGAGGAGCATAAGCAGAGAATAAGCTTCTTTCCCTCCCAGTGTTGGACCATAAATCAATCAAAAACCACTCTAGAAGCCCACCACCATGACTGATGAGGTTTTAGGGGTACATCTAGACACAAGCTATAACATTCTGCCCCTGCCTACTCCCAAAAACTCATACACATCCCTTTATGCAAAGGCATTTAGTCTGTCTTTTTTTTTTTTTTTTTTTTTTAGTCTGTCTTTAGAGTTGCCAAAATCCTAATAATTTCAGCGTTGCTAAAAAGTCTGAGTCACAAGTCTCCTCTGAGATGTAAGGCAAAGTCTTAGAAAGTTCTGAGCCCCTGCACAAATGAAAAATAGGACACTTCCAACACTCAATGGTACTGACAAAAATTACTATTCCGAAAAATACAAATGGAGATATAAAGGATTGGTCCCAAAACAAGTCCAAAATCCAGCAGGGCAAACATAAAGTCCTGTAGTTTCATGTGCAGCATCTAAAGGAATCTGTGGCAGAATATTAGCTCAAATGGCTTGGGTGGTTCCACCTTTAAGACACTGCTGGTGATTGTAGTTCCAAAGACTTCTCTCTTGGGCCTGCTTTCTTCACTCCTTGCAGATTTCTTCAATGATCCATATTTCTAGTTTCTCCAAACTTCTGACATCTGCAATACACCTTTGGCTTCATCTTCACAGCTTCACATATTTCCCCCTCAGTAACATACTGCCTGGCCTCCAAGGCCTTCCCCTGAAATCTGGGTAGAAACTCTTTTAACCTCAGAACTCTTGTGCTCTGTATGTGCCTAAAACTAGTGCCACTAGAGCCAAGGTTTGCTCCCAAATTGAGCAATAGCCAGGCTTTCTTAAGAGTCAAGTGCCTGAATTGCTGAGCCTCTAAAACTGATTCTGAGAAACAAATTCTCCATTCTGGAACATGGTGCACCAAATACCTTTTTGGAACATGGTGTGACTGCTGCTGCCACTAAGGAAGATGGTGCTCTGCAGCTCTCTCCTCAATGCAGAGTCTTTCACTTAGCAATTTTGAGGCTTCAAGGGATAGAGGCTTTTTTTTCCTCTTGTGATAACCCTCAGGCCATCTCTTATATCCTCATGTTCTTTCTCAGAAATAGAGATATTCTCAGATCTATTTTTACAATCCACAGATTTAGCGGATCTTACAAACTCACATTGTAAATCATCTGACTGGGCTCTTTGCTCTTGATTCTCAACATAAATCTGGCTAAAAGCCCCCAACAATGCCATGCCACCACCTCAACATTTGACTGCTTTGAAATTTGTTCTGCCACTTTAATTAATCTGCAGCCTTAACTTTAGTCTCAGGTAGTCTCTGAACATGAACAAAATGCAAACTTTCTGCCAACCCATAACACACATCATCTGGAATCTAACAGCCAATACAGTCTTTATCAGCAGAAACCTCCTAAGCCTGCTCTTTACTGTTAGGATTCCTATCAGCGTTCTTGTCTTCTGAGCTCTGACCAGAATCTCCTATATAGAATAACCTAAGATATTCCAGCTCTACTTTTTCAGGTGATACCTCTAAACATCTCTATCCTCTTCCTTCAAGCCATTTTCAAAAGTACTTAAACCACATGATCAGGGATCATTCCAGCAATGACCCCACTTTTTTTGGTACCAAATTCTATCTTCATAATTTTTCTTTCATTGCTGAGACAAAATACTTGACAGCCAAAATTAAGGAAGGAAAGGTTTATTTAGCACACAGATTATGGAGGTTTCACTCCACAATCTTCTGGCTCCAAGGGAGTATAGTGTGGCAGAGGAGGAACAGAACCTGACAGTGAAAGACAGCAAAAGCAACAAAAGCAAAAATGGAGGAACAAAGATCAAGTTTCTTTCTCTCCCTTCTATTGTATGAAATGACATTAGAAGCAGCCCACATCTAAAAGACCAGATTGCCAAGCATTCTAAGCATAGTTTTAGTATTACACATTGCTATTATTGTGTCCCTCATCACAATTAGTGAGGAAAGGCCTCATTTAATGTGTTTCAGTTCTGGGCAAAATGAGTCCAGACTGGGTCAGGTGCTGACATCCTGAGATGAACAGGCACAGCCGAGGAGGTTGGGGTCATACAGACAACTGCTAGGAGTGCATGCTGGGAATTGTAGAAGAGTACTTTCCACCAGAGGGGAGGCTCAACTGGGTAAGTCATGCTGCTCTTGTAACGATGGCAGGAGTGAAGCAGGCCATAGCACCAACACGACCCTTGTTTAATTCCCTTCTGCTCTCTGCCTCTGCATCACCTCACTTTCATTACTCAGCAGCATGCTGTGGGTGTGACTTCTGCTCTTGTATGCCATTGGTGCCATCTGCTCCTGCCTTCCCTCCTTTGATGTCATTATACAGATGACAAGGGCACAATAGGAAGTGGCATTTAGTTCAATATGGTAGTCTGGATATATCAAACCTGCCCTGCATCAATGCTACTGATAACTAATCTCACTCCTGTGTAAATCTAATAATGGAATGATTATTACATTGCAGAAGTTTAATGTCTGAAACCCATCATAAATTATTGAAAGTATTTGAAAACATTCCAAAATATGTATCTATAATATAGAAGACAATATATATGATTTTTTAAAGATAATCTGATAAGCTTCTCAAAAATAATGACAATTTGCTAATAATAATCTATGAAGGGTCAAAGAATGCTATAAAGAAGGGAAGAAGTGTTACCAGTGTGCTTGTTAGTCTGGCCACGTATATGTCAGAGTGAATCAGTCAGTAGCTAGTGCTAATGTAGGAAAAAAGGAAAATTAATATTCATTAGACTCTTGTTTACACATCTGTTGTCAAGGTCAATCAGTTTGCTTTAAGCACAATGTTTCACTCATTAAAGTCATTAGTGGACTTCAGTGTATGGGGAAAACTTCCTTGGATTTCGCAACTGCGTTTGATTTGTACATCACTCAAATTGCATGTAGATCCATGCTTAGGCTATATCTTGGTGGAATTTAATATATAACTTTTATTTAGGCTGGTCAGTTCTTCATAATATGACAAAAGCTAAAAATTAAGCCAAAACTAATATGCTTAGTAATATTCTCAATTACAGAAACTAAAAAACCATTTAGTTGCTCAATTTTAACATGAATATTGCATGTCCTCCTATAGAAGCAGTCATTACTAGACACTTATGATACAAAAATTCTTGTTTTTCAACTTTTGTTTGCCTTTGTAGCCAACATGTAATTGGTAATTACATGATCTGAAAATTTTATAATGAATGCAGTTTTATTGTTTTAATTCAATCAAGATATTCTTATTACAAGTAGAAGAGTAATCTTTCATGTACCTTCAAGTGTGGAACTATCAGTTTGACAGAAATCATAGATTTTCTTTATTTTTATTTACTTTTCATAAAAGTATAAATTTGGATTCCTAAGCCAATATATTTTCTGCAGCTATGAGAAATGGCATATGTAACTTCTAACACAAAATATTCTCCTAATACTGTAGAAATGCACAGGATTGAATTAATCATTTATGATTGAGAATAGACAAACCCATAGCTAGATTGGCTATTTGGCCAGCATTTTGGATTAGGACCTAAACTGATAATATAAAACCTCATTATACATCACAGTAGCCACTAGGTGCATGTAAGTATTACAATTTTAATTAATATTAAATCACATTATGAATTCAATGCTAGTAGCTGCCATATTGCATAGTGCTAGGATAGAAAATTTCTGTCTTGTCAAAAATTTTTATTAGGAATGGGCATATTTCTGAAAACATTAACATGCAAGACCTTGCGTTCAATTCTCAGCCCAATGTTCAATGTCCAGGATTAAACATATACAAAACAAACAAACAAAACCCCCTAAACAATGAAAGTGTATTGGACACTACTTATTTTTAAATTAATACAGTTCCTTTTATTTCTTTCTCTTGTTTAATTGCTTTGACTGTATTTTCCAGAACTATATTGAATAGGAGTGGAGACAATGGACATCCTTTTCTTATTTCTGACTTTAAAGTGAAGTCCTTCAGTCTTTGCCTATTTAGTATGATGTTGGCTGTTGATTTTTCATAGATGGCTTCTATCGGGTTGAGATATAGACTATCTATCCCAATTCTCTGTTGGGTTTTTGTCAAAAGTGAATTGAACTTTGTCAAGAGATTTTTCATCTATTAAGATGATCATGTGGATTCTGTTCTTGGTCCTTTTGATGTGGCATAAATTATATTTATGAATTTGTATATGTTGAACCATTCCTACATTCCTGGAATGAATTCTATTTGGTCAAGATAGATAGATAGATAGATAGATAGATAGATAGATAGATAAATAGATAGATAGATACAGAGAGAGAGAGAGAGAGAGAGACATACTCTTCTTAATGATTTGCTGCATTCTTTTTTATCATATTTTACTGAGGATTTTTTTTTGCATTAGTGAGATTGGCATGTAGTTCTCCTTTCTAGTTGGATCTTTCTCTAGTTTTGGAAGCATAGTAATACTTGCCTCCAGAAATGAATTTGGGAGAATGTTTTCCCTTTCAACTTCATTGAAAAGTTAATATTAAGCTTCTCTAAATGTCTTCTAGAATTCTGCTGTGAATTCATCAGGACCAGGGCTTTTTGTTAATAGCATGTTTTTTAAAAAATTATTTTCAATTTCATTTCCCAGTATTGATTCACTCAGAATTTGCATATATTCTTGATACAGCTTTGCATATATATAGACAGAAAACTATCCATTTCCTCTGGCATTTCTATCCTGTGAGAGTAAAGACTTTGGAATTAAGTATTGATGATCCTCTCAACTTCTCTAGGTACTATAGTGATTCTATCTTTTTCATTTTTTTTCCATGAATTTGAGTTTTTATTTTATTTTCTTGATTCAGTTAGACAGGAGTTTATTGATTTTATTTATTCTTTCAAAGAATAAACTCTTTCATTCATTTATTCTTTGTGTCACTTTCTTCATTTCCAATGCATTAATTTCTATTCTAATTATTACAATTTGCTGCCTTTGTTGGGCTTTGGACTTGAAAAGAACGTATCATTATTTGCAAATGACATGATAATCTACAGAGAGTATCCCAAAAACTCTACCAAGAGTCTTCTAGCTTTAATCACCAAATTCAGCAATATATCAAGTTAGAATGTCAATACCTGAAAATCAGTAGTGCAATTATGCACAATGAATATGCTGAAAGAAAAACTAGCAAAAACAGACCTTTCCCAATAACTTCAAAACAATGAGATACTTAGAAATCAATATTACAGAGGCAGTAAAAGATTTATACAGTGAAAATTATTGTACTCTAAGAGAAGAGACTGAAGAAGATTTGAGAAGATAGAAAAATATTCCAAGCTTCTGGATAGGAACAGCCAGCCTAGTTAAAATGGCCATGGTCCCCAAAATTGTTATGCAGATTCAATGCAAACCTGATTAAAACACCATTATTATACCTCTCAGAGATAGAGAAAAATTTCCTCAAATTCATTTGGAGGGCCCGGCAGGATGGCTCAATGGTCTAAAGCGCCTGCTTAGGAAAGCTTAGTCGGCTGCAGGGAGCACGGTTTGATCCCTGGCACCACATGCTGTGCCAGCCCTGCCCTCAGGGCAGGCTGAGCCAACCATAAAAATAAATAAATAAACAAACAAAAGTTCTGAAACAAGAAAAAAAAATTCATTTGGAACCAGAAGAGACCCAGAATATCAAAAGCAGTCCTGGAAACAAAGGAAAGACAAGGAGTATCACAATCCCTGGCCTGAAATTATATTATAAAGCTACCATGAAAAAAACCAGCATGTTACTGTCATAAAGACAGACTGGAAGATCAGTGGAACAGATTACAAGATACAGACACAATTGCAAACACACTCGGCTATCTTATCTTTCATAAGGGGACCAAACATATTCACTGCAGGAAATACAGCCTTTTAAATAAATGGTGCTGGGAAAACTGGCTTTGCACATGCTGAAAGCTAAAACTAGACTCATACCTATAACCATGCACAAAGTTACAGTCAAAATGGATCAAAGATTTAAATATTGAATCAGAAACACAAAATCTTCTGGAAAGACATAGGTAGAAATCTTAAAAACATAGGGGTAGGTAGAGAACTCTTGAACAAAAATCAAACTGCATGAGAGATTTCAAGAATCAGCAACAAGGATTTCATCTTTTTAAAATGTTTCTGCACTTTGAAGATGGGAGATAGCTCAGTAGAATATGTAGTTGCCTGGCAAGTGCAGGGTCCTGAGTTCAATCCCCAGTACAGAAAAAAAAAAAAAAAAAAAAAAAGCTGCACTTCAAAGCAAATCTCTAACAGAATAAAGAGAAAATTCACAAACTGGGAAAAAATTATAGTTGACTGTCCTTTCAACAAAGGCCTTCTATCTGGATCTGAAACATATAAACAACTAAAACAAATCAGGTCCAAAATTCAGAGAACCAATCCAAAAATGGGCATCTGAGATGAATACACACTCCTGAGAGAAAGAAATGCAAGTAGTAAATAAAAATATGAAAAAGTGTTCATCATTGGTCATTTGAGAAATGCAAATTGAAACAACTTTGAAATTCCATCTCGCCCCAGAAAGAATGGCTAATAGCAAGAATTCAGCCAATAACAAGTGCTGGAGAGGCTGTAAAGAAAAAGGAGCCCTGAACACTGGTGGTGGGATTGCACACTGGTACAATTACTGTGGAAATCAGTGTGGATATTTTCTAAAAAGCTAGAATTGGGGATCCCATTTAAGCCAGCTATTTCCTCAGGTATTTTCCAGAAGAACTGAAAACCTTGTATCACAACTATGCATGTGCACACATGTTTATAGCAGCACAATCTGTCGTAGGTAAATCCTGGAAACAACCTAGATGTTGATCAACTGAAGAACGTATAAAGAAGATGTGGTATTTTTACATAATGAAGTATCATTCAGCTATAAAACAGGATAAATTTGTCTTTTGTTGATAGATGGATGCAACCAGAGAATATACTCTTAAGTGAAATAAATCAGACCCACATATGCAAACATTGTATTATCTCCTTAGTGTGATAACCTGAAAGAGAAAAAATAGAATCTGAAGGGTACAGTGGATACTGGGGAAAAGGAATGAACTAATTCAAAAGGAAATAGTTCCTGAGTTGAGGAGAAGAACAGGAGAGGGAATTGGGAAAAGCAATTTACCCATGTATGTAAGCAGGAGGTTTAGACAAGTATTTTGTGCACTTCTGCTGCTGTATGGAAATAAGTAATTAATGCTTAATTTGTTTTATTTCCTTTTTGCAACTGTTTGTACTTTTCTCTTTTCAATTTCTTATGCATTTCTTTCTTTTTTTTTCTTTGTTCTTTCCATTTTATATACATATATCTGGTAACATGAATAACTGGTTGAAGGCAATACTGTGTGTTACAACAAAAATTGTGAAATATATATTACTCTGGTAAGTGTAATTCTGTATTGCTTGTAATTGTTTTTGGTTTAGTTCTAACTTTTACTCTCTTTAAAAAATAAAATAAATGAAAGCAAAATAAAATTAATCACAAAAATTGTTCATTCACTTGCCAGTTTCCAGGTGACTTTTGTTTTAAAAGAGCTTAGTTTCTTCTGTAGCCCCATAATCTTTATTTATTTTTTTTCTTATTTCAGAACCTTTGTTTGTTTATTCACTCATTTTTATGGCCAGCTCAGCCCACCCTGAGAGCAGGGGTTGGCACAGCATGTGGTGCCAGGGATTGAACCGCGGTCCCTGAAGCTGCCCCAGCTTTTCCAAGCAGGCACTTTAGACCAGTGAGCCATCCTGCCGGGCCCTGTAGCCCCATAATCTTGATCAGAAAATCTGGGACACTGCTGAGTTACAAGATGTGACAGTACAAGTTCTCTTATGTCTTGAGTCCTCACTGACCTTGAAGGGCTAGGGCCAAAATAATGGTTATCCTTGTAGACCTTCTTTTTCTCTAATTTTTTGATCTGCAACCTTAAGTTATTAACGATTCAGAAGAGAAGCTTAATGATATCATTACCCTATAACATAGGCCCTTGAGCTTAACATCACTATCTTTCCGAATGTCAAACACCCCAGACATAACATGGAACAGATATTTTCCAACAATTGTTGATATTAACTTTAAACCCCTGTAGAATGTGAAAAAGATTGCACACTTTTACACAGTAATGTAGAAATCTAATCATATACAAAATTGTAGCAGGACAATCCTATGGCATTTTTTCTTGTCTCTTATTCTCTTTTATTAACCTTTTTAAAAAACAAACATTTACTTGAGAGAAAGTATAACAACAGTTCATGCACCTACAATATTTGAATGGCAATGGATCATCCATCTCTAACAAAACAAAATAAACAAGGGAAGTTTAACTGAAGGACCAACTGGTAGTGAAAAAAAATAGTTGGGATAGATATACAGCTACTTTCTTTTAGTTCAATGGGAAGAAAAATTTGTACTAATAGTGTTTAGTCAAGGTATCATGTCTGCATCTTGCCCTCTGAATCACTACTACAAAAACAGCAGTATGCAATGTATTAATTATTGTAACTATCCTACTAACCTGTTTTGAAACTGTCTCCTTGCTATTTCTTTCTCATTAAAATTAATAAAATAAAATAAAGAGTTTAATAAACTTAGGTTTTGTCAGTTTTTAATTATCTCCAAGTGATAAGCAGGAAGAAACAAAAGTCATGTATTTCAAACTAGATATCAAAACCCACTGAAACAAGTTTTAAATCAAATAAAATAGGAATCCATAAAAAGAGAGAAAAATCACAAATATGGACAGGGAGTAGAAGCCTGCAGGTGTTTTCTGAAGACCCAAGAAAACTCTTAGAATTTTCTAGTAGACTCTGAAAATGAGGAACCAATATGCTAGGCTTTTTGCTGCAAAATTGATGTGCTTCCTTTCTTTTACTCCAGTAGAAAATCAGATGCTTATTCTCTAGATTAACCAAAAGAGGGGTTCTGGACTGGGAACAGAAGGTACAGTGGATAGTTAGAAAAAAGTGGCACTGAGAACAGCTTCCCAAAATCTGCAAAATCACCTTAAATGGTGACATCGATCCTGGTCCCTTTCCTTGCTCACTTCCTGACTAGCACTGGCATCAAGTTTTTTTTATCCTCCCCTATCATCTTGTTATCCCTTAATAGAAGTTTGTGTGTCCTTTGTACTGAGATCATGCGATGCTAAACTAGAAACATGCTGATAATTGATAAGAAAGATCGACAATTTAAAGCCAGCTGCTCTGTGATGTAATGCACCAGCATACATCCCACATTTACACAAGCAGATGTCAGTTAATTCCTTAGTGTTTTTTTTTTTTCCTACTAATGAAAGGAGAACTAAGGGTAAATGGATATTTGAGGCTTATCTCAAAAAAGAAAGATATTCTAAAACAAACAAAGAAGGGAAAGCAGAACTCAGGAAAAACAGAGAGAAGCCCTCTAAGAAAATATCACAAAGATTCAGTAGCACTGTGGTTCGCTATACCCGTCTGTTTGTGAACATTTCCGTTTGTGAGCAGAAGCTTTTGCAAAATTTTGCTTCTGTCCTTGAACTTAGCATTGACAAACAATTGACGTCATCTTCCCCACATATTCAAAAATGTGGGCATTTTTATCAGAATCATGGAAAGAATTAAGTTTCTAAATTGAGGTAGCCCTGCAAAGTAAATATTACAGAAATAAAATAGGAACAAGCTAAACCCAAAAAGAAATAGAAAAACATTAAGTATGAGAGTAAATATGACAAGTCCAGTGAAAGTTTTAGAAGACAAGGATTAGAAAATATAAGAGTTGAACAAAAAAAGATGAAATAGATAACAAAAGAAATTCAGATATTCAATATCTGATTAAGAGAAGTTCTGAAGAAAATTCCTGTAAGAAAATGTACTGACAAAGAAAGACAAGAGTGCTCTACTAATCTGTAATATATGAGTACTGAAACTCTCCCTGAAAAAGGAATGTATATCATGGAACCTGATAGTGAAATTTCAAAGTATTAGGTACAAAAATGTTCTTAAAGCTGAGTCATATTAAAAAGAACAAGTATTACAATGCTTGTCAATAGAAACTGGTTTCTAGGGAAATAAAGACAAAAAGCTTTGTATATTATTTTTAGATATGAGTGTGTCTTACTTTTTACTTGTTGCTAGGACAAATACCTGACACTGAAAATGAAGGAAGGAAAGGTTTATTAGCTCACAGTTACTGGAGGTTTCAGTACATACTCAGCTGGCCCAAGACTGAGTGGAACAGGGCAGAGAGCATTCAGTTCATGACAACGAAACAGCAACAATGACGACAGAGGCCATTGACCAACCAGGGGAGCAGAGAGCAACAGCTCTCTGTCTCTCTGTCTCTCTGTCTCTCTGTCTCTCTGTCTCTCTTTATATTACATTCAGGTTGTCTGCCTTAGCCTATCCGCCTCAGGCCACACCTATAATTCCCAGCAGTACTCAGACTGATAACCTCATCAGTACTAAAACACATAATCCTAGTGGATCATCAGGCCTCATGATTGCAAGAGGCTTTCGGAGGACAACAGGACATAAACCATAACAGGGTGTAACTTCCAGAGAAAATAAGCAAGAAAGCTGACTGTGATCTACTCTAGCATGAAAAGAGATGGGGAAAGACTGATTAAGAAATTTCCATATTTTTTCTGGGGAGATAGCTCAGTAGAATAAGTACTTTCCTGGTAAAGGAAAGGTCCTGAGTTCAATCCCGGTACCACCAAAAAACCCCAGAAATGTCCATATTTTTGTTAGAAGTCTTTTGACGCTCTTAGACATCTAAAATTATCTATCCTTGTGATTAAAAATAATTTGAAAAGACTTCTTTACATAAAAATAATAAAAATGATTTAATATATAATTCTTATTAAATTCTCAGCTTAGAGAACAAATACTTATATGGATTTTTAAAATTAAATTTGAGAAATACTCAACCATAAAACATTAGTATACTAGTTATTATTAGTAATATAAACAAAAAGAACAAATTCCTTTGGAACTTTTTTATACAGAAATTTAAAGATATAATAAAATATATAATTATTATTTGTACAATATAATAATTATGTCCTTCTGAAAGTACCTGTGGCTACACTTCAAATAATCCTCTCGTTATTCATAATAAAGACATGCAAAATCACTAAGCAAGCAGAGAAATTACCTAATTGGCAATGAAGGCTTTTTGTGTTCAGTTTGTCAAAGGTGCATTCATATCAAGTAAGCCTAACATCTTGACCATGACATTCTAGTATGTCAATGATTATATAAAAATTCTAAAAGAATACTCTTTATTGTGACATTTTTCTGAAAATGTAGATTAAAAGGAAAAATTCAAATACATTATCCTAAAATCTTGGAACTCCTGTGTTTCCCACTAAGTTTTCCATTAGAGAATTGATAATGCCTTGGATTATAATGCTTTTAAGAGAATATATATATATGGGCCAATCTAATAACTACAGTGATTTGTGATAGTTAAGCATTCCAATGTAGCTGAAATAGTTATGTTATAAAATTGTGTTTTCTGTTGATACTAAAAAGCAGAAATATTGCTAAAGCAACTATGGCTTATTATTATTATATTTTTAATTGAAATAAATACTCAATTTTATTTGAACATTATGGAAAATAAAGGTTGAAAATACTACCATCTTAATTCAGAGACTTTTCACTTCTCCAAAACTTGAGGGTTTTTTGTTTTTATTTTTGTTTTTGTTTTTCTGAAGTTTGCAGCTTCAGTATCTAATCCATATTTTTCATTTTCTGAGTTTTCTAGAACCTAACTTATAGAATGTGTTCCAAAGGGGTGGGCATGTGTTTATATAAAAGTGGTGGTGGTGATGGTGGTGTTGGTGTGTGTGTGTGTGTACATGTGTATGTATGTATGTATGTATGTGTGTGCATGTGTCTAATTCTCTAATCTTAGTCTACATTGGACAAGGTCTCACTATGCAGCTCATACTCATAGTGATCCTCCTGTCTCAGTCCCCTCAGCACTGATATTATAAGTGTGCATGACTATACCCAGTTTCAGTGGCTGACACAGTGGGCCCAAGGTTGCAAGCCCGGCAAGGCATAATGTACTGGGGATCGAACCCAAGTCTTTGTGCTTGCCAGGCAGACACCTTTACATTTCGAAAGTTGTTTCATATTAGATATACTTTTTTATTATTTATTTTTATTAAAAGTAATAAATAATAAATAATAACAATATGATAGTTTCAAAACGCATTAGTAATACATTCACAATATTGACACATTGCATATTGTTGTCCTCATAGTAGTTATACACAGCACAGGGTGTGGACATGATAAATTTTCTAATCGATATTGGTAAGGAAAGGAAAAAGAAAAAAAATTCTTCTCTTTGAACTGAGAGGATGTAGTTGTATACATAGTCCACGGTTCCATAATTGCACTGGGTTACCAGTGAAACTGGCAATGTTGGAGGCTGTTGATTTAAGCCTCTTACAGCTCATCATACTAATCTAGCTCTGCGTTTTATGCCTCACAATTAAGCTTTTCTACTTGGTGATCAAAGGCCAGTTAAAGCACGACTTGTATAACAAAACATTCTTCTTTTGTATCTTCCAAGGTCAAATCCCCTCAGGATTAATTTACATGTACAGTGCTTTGTAGAACTCTTGTCAGTGTCAGTCTTCGGGATGAGTCACGGCCATTGCTTGACTAGTTTGCTTTCTGTGAAAGCCTGAGAGAATGTTTTTCTCTGGGTGACTTTCCTTAGACACACTATAGTTCATTTATCTCTTTACTCATAATCTCCTTGACCAGAAAATTTGGGACACCTCTGAGTTATAGGATATTACAGCACAGGTTCTCTTATGTCTTGAGTCCTTACTGACCTTGAAGAGCTAGGGCTAAAATATTGGCTATCCTCATAGCCTTTCTTTTTCTCCAGTTTTTGGTCTGTTAACTGACATTCTCAACCTTCCGAGAGAGAAGTGAAAAACCATCTGAAGGTTCTTAGGACCAATATCTGATTCATTCTGTGTACACAAGTGCATGGCTTTGCTCCTGCTATGTTTCCTCTCTTTTCTGCTTCCAGTCACTTCGTTGTTTAATCCACAAGTCTTTAATTTCCATTCAGCTGTGTCATGCCCTTCCATTTTTATTTCTTCTTTAGAGTTCTTACACTAGAGAGACTATATGGTATTTACACATATAGGTCTGATTTATTTCACTCATAAGTATACCTTCAGTATACATCCATTTATATATGAAGTCTTCCAGTTTATCATTCTTTATAACTGAGTAATATTCCATTGTATAAAAATACCACATCTTTTTCAACCATTCTTCAAAAGATAGGCATTTTGGTTGTTTCCATGATTTGGCTATTACAAATTGTGTTTCTATGAACATAGGTGCACAGATATCACTATGATATGACGTTTTCAATTCTTCTGGGAAAATTCCCAGTAGGGAGATAGCTGGATTGAATGGGATTTCCAGCTCTAGTTTTTTAAGGATCCTCCACACCGCTTTCCATAATGGGTACACCAATCTGCATTCCCAGCAGCAGTAAAGAAGGGTTCCTTTTTCCTCACAGGCTTTCCAACATTTTTGCTGGTTGATTTCTTTGTGATAGACATTCTTTCTGCAGTGAGATGGTATCTAAATGTTGTTTTAATTTGCATTTCACAGATGGCTAGCAATGTAGAACATTTCTTCATGTACTTATAGGCTTGCTGAATTTCTTACTCTGAGAAGTGTGTGTTCATCTCACATGCCCACTTCTGGATTGGATCTTTGAATTTTGGGACCATAATGGTTTTAAGATTTTTATAAATTCTAGATAGAAGACCTTTGTCTGAATATTTGTTAGTTAAAATCTTTTCAAAATTTATGGGTTGTCTTTTCACTCTTTTGGTATTCTTTTGATGTGCAAAAATTTCTCAGCTGGAGGAGGTGCCATTTGTTGATGCTTTCAAGTCTTAATCATACATTTTGATTTTTGTCCATGAACTCTTTGCCTACCCCAATATCTTGAAGATTTTCTCCCACTTTCTCTTCCAGGAGATTTAATGTTTCTCTTTTAATATTTAGATCTTTAATCCATTTGGACTTTAGTTTAGTGCATGGCGATAGACTTGGGTCAAGTTTTAGTTTTTGACATGTAGAGATACAGTTTTTTCCAGTGCCATTTGTTAAAGAGGCTATCTTTCTTCCAGTAAGTGTGTTTGGCCCTTTGTCAAAGATAAGGTGGCTGAATGTGTTTGTATTTCCTTCTGCATCTTCTAATCTATTCCACTGATCCTCAGGTTTATTTTTTTAAAATACCATGCTGATTTTATTACTGTAGGTTTGTATTATAACTTTAGGTCAGAAATTGTGCTGCCTCCTGCCTTACCTTTGTTGCCCAGAATTGTCTTAGCAATTCTGGATCGTTTTTGGTTTCAAATAAATTTTAGGAATTATTTCTCAAGGTTTGTGAGGTATGTTGATGCTACTTTTTTAGGAATTGCATTAAATCTGTATAACAGTTTAGGGAGTATGACCATCTTCACAATGCTGGTTCTTCCTATCCAGGAGCAGAGAATTTCTTTCCATTTTCTGAAATCTTCTAGGATCTTTTTTCAGAGTACTGTAGTTTTCACTGAAAAGGTCTTTCACTTCCTTAGTTAGGTTAATTCCTAAGTATTTCATTTTCTTCGGTGCTATCATAAATACTACTGTGACTCTAATTTCTCTTTCAGTGTGTTTGTTATCTGTTTTGAGGAACGCCACTGACTTTTGTGTGTTGACTTTGCAACCTGATATGCTACTGAATTTGTGTATTAATTCTAGTAGCTTCTTGATGGAGTTTTTTGGGTCTTCCAAGTGGATTATCATGTCATCTGCAAATAGTGATAGTTTTACTTCCTCTTTACCCATCCTTATTCTTTTTATTTCTCTTATTTGTCTAATGGCTGTAATTAATGATTCCAGAACCATACTGAATAGGAGTGGTGATAGAGGACATCCTTGTCTTGTACCAGATTTGAGACTAAAAGACTTCAGTTTTTCCCCCTTTAGAATTATGTTAGCTGTTAGACTGTCGTAGATGGCTTTTTTCAGGCTAAGGTAGAGGGCCTCTATTCCAATTTTCTGTAGGACTTTGATTTAATTTCTGTAGTTTTGGATTTTTACCAAGGTCTTTTTGGCATCAATTGAGACAATCATGTGATTTTTGGTTTTGGCTCAATTGATATAGTGTATTGTATTTATAGATTTGCATATATTGAATCATCCTTGCATCCCTGGGATGTATCCTACCTGGTCATGGTGTATAATCTTCTTGATGATTTGTTGTATTCTGGTGGTCAGAGTTTTATTGAGGATTCTTGCATCTATGTTCATGAGAGAATTTGGGCTGTAGTTTTTTTTGTTGTTGTTTTGTTTTGTTTTTCTCAGTTGCGTCTCTCTCTGGTTTTGGTATCAGTGTAATACTGCTTCTAGGAATGATTTTGGAAGGATTGTTTAGTTTTTTATTTAATTGAAGAGTTTGAGGAGTGTTGGGATTATGTCTTCTATAAATTTCTTGTAGAATTTAGTGATGAATTCATCAGGTCCCAGACTTCTATTTCTCGGTAGGCTTTTTATTACATTTCATATTTCATTGGTTGTTGTTGTGTTATTGAGAGTTCTTATATCTTCTTGATTCAGTTTGGGTAATTTGTACTTTTTTAGGAATCTATCTATTTCATCTGTGTCTTCAATTCTGTGAGAGTAAAGATTATCAAAGTAGGTATTTATGATTCTCTGAATCTCTGCTGGTTCTATAGTAATTTCACCTTTTTCATTCCTTATTGCTTGAGTTTGAGTCCTTTCTTCCCATTTTTGATGAGGTTAGCTAGGGGCTTATCAATTTTATTTAATCTTTCAAAGAACCAAAGTTTTGCTTCATTAATTATTTGTATTGTTTTCCTTGTCTCAATGGAATTAATTTCTGCTCTAATCTTTACAATTTCCTCCTGTCTTTGGGCTCTGGATTTCGTTTGCTCTTCTGTTTGTAGTAGGTTTACGTGCTGCACCAGAGTATTTATGTGATCCCATTCTGTTTACTTAATGTGTGAGTTCAGAGCTATACATTTCCCTCTGAGAACTGCTTTCATTGCATCACATAAATTCTGGTAAGTTGTGTCAGAATTTTCATTAAGTTCTAGATATTGTTGAATTTCTTGTTTAATTTCATGTGTAACCCACTGGTTGTTGAGTAGAGTGTTGCTTAATTTCCATGTATCTGGAATTCTTTTGGTTTCTTTTGTCATTTATTTCCAGTTTCATTGCACTGTGGTCAGATAATATGCATGGGATAAAGTCTGTTTTCTTCCATATATTTAAACACGACCTATGTACTAATATGTGATCTATTTTTTAAAATGTCCTATGTGCAGTTGAAGAAAAATGTGTATCCTGAAGTGGTTGGGTGGAACACTGTGTATGTCTACAAAGTCTAGTTGTTCCAAGTTCTCATTCAGTTTTGATACTTCTTTGCTAATTTTTTGTCTGTTTGACCTATCTTTTTCGAATAAGGGAGTGTTAAGGTCTCCTATTAGGACTGTGGTATTGGATATTTGATTTTTCATGTATATTAAGGTTTGCTTTATATAACTTGCTGCTCCAGTGTTGGGTGCATACATATTTATGAGTGCTACTTCTTCATCTTGAATTTTTCCCCTAAGCAGTATGTAGTGGCCTTGTTTATTTCTTTTAATCAATCTTGGTTTAAAGTTTAGACTCGTGGTGGCTCACGCCTGTAATCCCAGCACTTGGGAGGCTGAGGCAGGAGGATTGGTGCGAGTTTGAGACCAGCCTGGGCTACAAAAGTGAGCGCAGGACCAGCCTCAACTGCATAGCGAGACCCTGTCTCAAAAAATAAATAAATAAATAAATAAATAAATAAATAAAGTTTAGACTGTCTAGGGCCCGGCAGGATGTCTCAGTGGTCTAAAGCACCTGCTTAGGAAAGCTTGGGTGGCTGCAGCGACCACAGTTCAATCCCCAGCACCACATGCTGCACCAGTCCTGCCCTCAGGGCAGGCTGAGCTGGCCATAAAAATAAGTAAATAAACAAACAAAAGTTCTGAAACAAGAAAAAAAAATTCTTAAAAAAAAATGAAAAGAATCGCTTCTCGGCTTTTTGGGCTAAGATCAAGTGTCGTATCTGTTCTTATCAGTTTAATATCTGATATGTCCTCTATCCGAAGACAATATATTAAGTGGATTTTTGGAGCTGGGAGATGAAATAGGAGCTTGCTCCGTCCACTCCACGCATCAACCTGGTGTTGCAGTACCTCTAGGAATGGTGAAACCCTCGGGGATATAAAAATAAATAAATAATAAAAATAAAAATAAAGTTTAGACTCTGCAAATGGGATTGCTACCCCTCCTTTTTTTTTTTTTTTTTTTTTTTTTTTTTTGAGGTGTTGGAGCACGTGGTATTGTTTTCCATCATTTAACTTTTAGCCTATAAGTTTTTTACAAGTTAAGTGTGTTTCTTCTATACAGGATATTGTTGGATTTGTTTCCTTATCCACTCTGCCAGTCTATATCTTTTAATTGGAGCCCATTTACATTGATGTTTATAATTGAAATGTATTGACTTATGATTGACATGACTTTTACTTACTACTGTTTACCCCTTTTTCTCCTATGTTTAACTGAGTACCCTATTTTGTGGATCTTCCTGTTCTCATTTCTTGAGTTTGAGTCATTTTGGTCCCTGTCTAAAATAGTTTTTAGTATACTGTGTATGGTTGGGTTTGACGTCATGAATTCTTTAGTTGTTCCTTGTCATGAAGTATTTCACTTCTCACTCATACTTGAAAGAGAGTTTTGCCAGGTATAGCAGTCTGAGCTGGAATTTGTTTTCCTAGAAGACTTGAGGCACTCTGCTCCATGCTCTTCTTGACTTCATGGTTTGTGAAGAGAAATCTGCCACTATTCTCATGGGTTTTCCTTTATTTTTTTTTTAATTTTATTTATTTATTTTTTTCTTGTTTCACAACCTTTGTTTGTTTATTCACTCATTTTTATGGCTGGCTCAGCCCGCCCGGAGGGCAGGGCTGGTACAGCATGTGGAGCCGGGGATCGAACCGTGGTCCCTGAAGCCACCCAAGCTTTCCCAAGCAGGGCTTTAGACCACTGAGCCATCCTGTCGGGCCCCGGGTTTTCCTTTAAATGTCATCTGTTTCTTTTCTCTAGCAGATTTCAGTATATTATGCTTCTGCTGAATTTCTGTAATCTTGACAATTTTATGTCTGGGTGTGTTTTTAGTCAGGTTGATGTTATTTGGGGTTCTATATGCTTCAGTTACGTGAATGTCTAATTATTTTTTCATATTTGGAAAGTTTTCTGCTATTACTTCTGCCCATATTCTTTCTATATCATTTGTGTTTACTCCTTTCTCGTCGATTCCTATTAATGTCACACTGTTCATTTTTGTTTCATTTTGCAGACATTGAATTTTTTTTCCTGCATCCTAGTTGTTTTTAAGAGATCCTTTCTTATCTTTTCACTAGCTGCGACTATGTCTTCAAGGTCTGAGACTCTATCTTCATTTTCGTTCATACAGTTTTGCCAGCCTGTGATTGAGACTTTGTTTTCTTGTATATCTCTTTCAAACTGTTCATGTGATCTATTTCATTACTGTATTGCTCAATCTGGGAATCTATCATTTTTCTATTCTCCTCTAATTTTTTATCAGTGTTTTCTTTAGTAGTACTGAAGTCTTTCATTATAGTTATCCTTTCTCTCTCTAGTTCAGAGATTATTTCTGCTCTGTTGTCCTCTTTACCTTTCTGCAGTTTTCCCCCTACTTAAATGCAATTAATTTAGAGATGTTGTTTTTAACTTCAAAGGTTATTTTTGCTTTGTTTTCCTCTGTACGTTCCTGCAGTTGTTTTTCCACTTCAGAGTCTATTAATTCATGCATTTCTTTTTTTACTTCAGATGTTATCTCTAATCTGAGTTGCTCTATACATTTCTGCACTTGTCTTTCTACTTCGGATGCTAACGATTCAGATATTTCATCTGCAGGATTCCCATTTTCTTCCATGGTAGTGTCTCCTGTATTTGTTTTGGGTGGACTCGCGCCCTGAAATTGAATATTGCTCCTTGTCTTTATCATTTTTTATAGCAGTGATCTCTGCACTTTGTTGAACTTATGCAGTTAGCGCCTATGGAAATTTGGGTCTGGATTCACCAAGCTTGTTCCCCTCCAGACGTGCCTAGCTGCGAGTAGGAGCTCAGGTGTCTGGCTACTACTAGGCCTCATGGGTCAGGACGGTGGTAGGCCATATGGGGATGGTGGGTGGCCTTGTGGGGACTGTGGGTGTAGTTGGGGTTCAAGCAGTTGTTGAGTTGGGGGTTGTATGCGGGCTGAGAGAGTGCTTACCTGGCCGTCATAAGGCCTGGTCAGAAAAGTGGGTGGAATTGGAGCTCGTGCTGTTGATGAGTCAGGGGATGGACCTGGGCTGAGTCCGCTGCGTGGCCCAGCCAGGGTGGCAGGTGAGATCCAGGCTTGAGTTTGGGGATGAGGCACAGGTCTGTGCTGTAGTTTAGGGATGCAGGTCAGGTCTGGGGACTGGAGTTTGGGCCAGCACAGCATAGCCAATTGGAATGGTGCGTGAGTCCAGGCTGGAGTTCAGGGATGGCAGGTCAGGTCCAGGAGCCAGAGTTTCAGATATTGGATATACTTTCTAAGCACTCGTAGCATCCTGTTGGTGAATGCACCATACTTTTATTTATTTGGTCTTCTGTTGATAGAAATGTATGGTATTTTCAATTTTTCATTCTTATATATATAAGTGTGCATATATAATTTTAAAGATATTTAAATTGAGTTGCATGTACTACTAAAAGTAACATCATTCCAGGGCCGGCATGATAGCTCAGCAGAGTAAAGTGCCTGGTTAGGCAGAGCTAGCAGCTGCAATACCAGCCTTAGTGTGCTGTGCCAGCCCCGCCTGAAAGGCATGATGAGATAGCAATTAATACTGAGCATGGTGATGTGTGCCTGTAAACCCAGTGCTTAGGAGGCTGAAAAACAGGAGAGTTAGTAGGAGTCTCATCTATGGAGTAAAATCCTTTAGACCCTGTAGATCCTTTCCTCAACAGAGAAAATGAATGAATGAATGAATGAATGAATAAATAAATAAAGTCATTCCATGAGTGAGAATGTACCTTTTAAATTTTGATGAATTTAGTCATATACCATACACAGAAATTGCCTCCACTTTCACTCACACCAAGGATATGTGAAAGTTGAATTTGGTAAAATGTATATTTCCTTGGGACTTGGAAGAATACTAGGGACAAATGTACCCATTATTACTAAATATATTTTTTAACCTTTTATTTTTCTTTCAAGCCTTCTGCTATAATAAAAAAGAGCACAGTACTTTTCCTGAATCATTGAGCCTTTTGTTTTAACTGTTGTGGAAATGTTTAATTTTTGATTTTGTATTTTGGAGCGTTACATGAAATGATTCACTAGGATTTTGATATCCTGGTTCTGGATGTTAGAAGTTGTTCTAATAAATAATTCATTATAATGGTCACCTGGCAGAGAATTGTGGGTCTTCTGACAAGTATTGTCAACTAAACTATATTGGAAGTTTGCTACCAACTTCAAAGCATGTAACAGTCATAGTATGTTAAGTGTTTGACTTATAAAATGTGTGAAAATAAATGATGTCAGTAATAATCTAACAGTAATGGCATATCATGTTGTATCCATAGTTACCTTGGGTCTGTTAGCTTAGGACCTTAGATGTGTAGTTTCTGGGTTTTTTTTTTCTCAAGTAGATAACGAGTAATACATTTTCCTTTGTGCTAAATAGGCAAACCAAACTGTAAGTGTAACTCATGATGAATGTCCTTAAATGTTTAATATGTAGTTAGATCAGATGATGGCCAAAGCAACAACATATTCTGAGTATATTCTGAGAAATTCACATAATTTTCTTTGAGATCATCTTTGCTAGGAAGGTGCTAACACTTTTGACAATACTAAGATTTTTATAAATACATTATTTCCTAAATCTCTTCTATTTATTTATCTTTGAAAAACTCTTTTGCTAATTTTATGAACTTTAAATATGCTTTCTCAGATCTCTTGGGACTTATAGGTTGAAATGTTTTCTGAATCATTGTGGCAAGTGAACCAAAAACTAGGATAGGATTCCTCATGGGACAGGAAATGAAATAATTAAACAATAGTGTGAGAGTTAATTAAAATGAGTATAATGAGTAGATAGATTCACATTACAGGTTCTTCTGATTCTGACTGAAGTATAAATGATTGAATCATTGACTAATCCCATGACGATCAGGCACTCATGCAGACAGGAAAATGAGTAAGTAAGGAATGATAATAAGTGTTATCAGCAGATACAAAAAACATAGACATTGGAAATTAATTTTGGTTACTGTGAAAATGGTAGAAATAAACAGAACACATGAAGTGAGTTTAAGGAAAATATAATAAGGGTTTGATCAGAAACATTACTCCTGTGAAAGGATATCAGACTGTGACCAAAGACAAACTATGCCATTAGCAGATGTTACTTTAATTTGTTCGTTGACTCATTCGCCCTATTCACAAGCCCTGTGTAGCTCTCAGTCCTATGCTTCATGGCATATTCATTAACCAGCCACTTGGTATGGGTTAATCAGCAATGAGAGGGTCCAAAAATGGCCAGCTGACTAAATGTCTTCAGAACTAGTGTTACCAGTTATGAAAGGAGTTGTATTAAATATTCTGCATATAACAAGCTAAAAAGAACCACATATAAATATGCCTTCCAGTAATCAAAGTTGAACAAGGCATTTATACCTCAGGGCTTGTGTTTTGGGGTTTCCACTGTAAAGACTATGGGGAAGCCAACTTGAAACCTGAGTATAAACTGAGTGGTATTGACATTAAGAACCTGATTTAGGAGAGACTTTGAGAATGAATTATGATAATAGGAGGGCCATTCAGTATGACATAGAATCTGAAAACATGATGCATGAATACAAATTCTATACATGAAAACTGATTTGATAAACTGGGGGCTATATTTTTATTTCGAGACTAAATGAGTTTGGTCCTACCATTTTATCTTCTCTGCAATCTTGAGATATTTATATTAAAAGATGATAACATTGGCTGCCATATTAGTTAATATGATTCTAGATTGAGGTTACCAAAAAGCCAGGTAACTTCCTTGAATCTACAAAGATGTCATTTGTTTATAGGGCAAGACACATTCAGGTACTTGGTTCTAGGGTTAGCTAAACAATTCCACAAAAGTGTGAGGGTTCTGGATTCTCTTATGATTTATTTTGTAAGAGCAGTAGTGGCTCTAGACATCTCATCCTCATAACTTAAGTCAACAAAACTCAATGAAAAGGGGCAAAGATACAACATAAGAAGGGAGGGAGAGAAGAAAAGAGGGAGAGGGCGAGCGAGAGAGAGAGGGAGAGAGAGAGAGAGTGAGCAGATGGGTGAGGGAAAGATTTCCTTGATCAAAAATGAATTCTAGGCAGGCATTTGAAAGTGCAAGAAAGTCAAGGTAAGAAAGCATTTGATTCCTTATCTTCTATGACAAGATCTATAGCAGGTAGGTGGGCAATAGAGATGGAGTTAATAAAACTCACCACAAACACTCTGTAAAGATTCTCCACTATCTGCATGAGTCCTATGAGCTCACACACACACACACACACACACACACACACACACACACACACACACACACACATACATATCAGGTTAGTAGATATATTACTCCCCAATAGGCTTCTAGGATAAACAGAAACCTAGTATCCATGTCAAAGCAGCCCTTAAGGGTTGAGGAAAGCTGCACAGGGTAGATGGAGACTTGCCTGCCTGTGACCCATGCTGCACCGCAGGAAGGGATGCGGAAACACTCTGCGCTGAGTTCATATGCCCTGCGTGCTAACGGGGGCATGCTGGGCTCAGTCATTTAAGAGCATCCTTTGAAATGAAGGAGGCTGCAGCCTGGTTTGCTACAGACATTTCCTTTTTACCTAGAACATTGCATTCTCAAAAAAAAAAAAAAGTTGTAAGCGACAAGGAAAAAGAGTCAGTTAATGTTACACAGAGATCTGTACTCCTATATGCATCAAAACATAACTATAATATTGTGATGAAACATACAATGTAATTTTACACGCAAGTGTTGTAAACATCAAAAAGGAGTGACAGTCAGTTTTTACTTTTATTTTCCTTGAAGAGAAAAGATTTTAATGAAGCTACTTTACAGTTTCCTTTAAACATTTGGATGTTTTGACATATGTGACATAGCAAGGAACAGAAATAAAATAGTTGTAAAATCTCTATTCAAACTGCATCTGCTCCCAAATGACACCCGCCTTGTGAGGAAGTGAGTTTGTCATTTGTAAAAAATTTAAGTAAAATTGAGGTGATTTTTTTTTTTCTTGAGGGATGGATATGTAGGATTTCTTGTGTTAGGTACACAGGATTCCTTCCTGTTGAATTTGCACTGTGATATAAGAGTAAGTTAGAGATTCAAAGAATGAGATTCTTCTCTTTGTTTAAAATTTGTGCTCTATTTGCATTTGAGTTACATTTCAGGACTCTCGCTGGGTCCAGAATTTCAAAAATCAGGAATAGTAAAAGTCTAACCATTGAAACTACTTAGAGATACTACTCATTCATTTTTTTTTTTGAGAAATATTTTTCCTTAGATATTGAAAGATACAAGATAATAGTATTTTTCCTATTTTTTTTTCCATTTTCTTACAGATACATTCTAAGTAGCAATACACCTTCAAGCTACAATAACTGCCATGATTAGTCATTCCCTACTGGCTTACATAATTCTAGAACAATTTCGTAGTTCACATTTTCTGCACTTCCCTTCCTCATGTGCATTTTTTCTTCCTTCCTTAGGATTTGGTAAGTGTGCTCTGAATGTGCTGGCTGGTGTAAATGATATTGCTGTGTATGATTTGTTTCCTCTCCCTATGCCTGCGAGAGAAGGCAGGTGTGATATCTCCAGAGACTCAATCACCAAGTCCATGTTTTAAATAAATGAAATTTGTGCAGACTCCAACACACCATCTCGAGAGAACCTCAGGCCTGGAAGTACACTGACAAATGGATGATCAGAGCCAAGACATAAAATTGCTTTTAAAGCTGGATGAAAAGCACTGCCAGCAACCGAATCAAGGGAAAAGCTGGCTTCCTCAAATGAGAAGCAGTCTTCAAACAAAGATAAATACTGAAAACATTTCTGAAGCTCATTTCTTCACAATGTCTAAAAGCTGCCCAAGGGGCCCGGCGGGATGGCTCAGTGGTCTAAAGCGCCTGCTTGGGAAAGCTTGGGCGGCTTCAGAGACCGCAGTTCGATCCCCGGCACCACGTGCTGTGCCAGCCATGCCCTTGTGGTGGGCTGAGCCGGCCATAAAAATGAGTGAATAAACAAACAAAGGTTCTGAAACAAGAAAAAAATAAATAAATAAAAAATAAAAAAATAAAAGCTGCCCATGAAAGTGGCCACAATGAGGCCAAGCTGCTCAGAACCTCCTCCAACCCCACAGCAGTATCACCATTGTTACACCTCCTATGTTATCCTCAACCCCTTTCTACTTTGTACAAAATCTTGCTGTACATTTATTTTACCTTTACTTAACTTCTCAGCACCATTCTGTCAGGTCAGCAATTCCATCCCTCTACATGGCTTTTGTGAGAATCCACTCTCCTTCTTCTATTCCTTTCATTCTAGCTGTCCCATCTCTCTGTGTTTTCAGTTTGCTGTTTATTTTTGGTTCAGCTCTTAGTGTTGGACTATAGTTTGTGTTGGATTTGGTTTCTCCAAGTTTCTACCTGTACTCCTGCTCAAGGATTAAAACTCCATCTTGATGTGATAGAATCAAATTTTCATTCAAGCACAGAACTTCTCCCCTGAACATGTTCTAACAGTTAATATATCTTAAACGGAATATTCTCAGATTAGAATTCTCAGCGATGACTGACTTTGTGCCCAAATGACATGCCACATCACCCTTCGCCAATTTTCCCATGGTTAATGATACCACCATTTACTAATGTCTGAAACCTAGGAGACATGCTGAGAACTCCTTTATTTATTATCTTCACATCCCACCAAGGAACAATTTCTGTTAACTTATAATCTAAAGTATATGTGTGGTCCATCCACCATCCCCTCCTGCACTACCACCACCCAAGGTAAACTACCATCCTCTGCTTGTACTACTGCAATAGACTTCTAATTTCTCTAACTTTTTAAGTTCCCATGGTCGCTTTTATTAGCTCCCCTACAATCCATTTTGCATAGTGGCCAAATGATTTTAAAAAACTGACATCTTGTCACATAATTTCCTAAGTCAAAATCATTAAAGGGTTCTTATAATATGAAGAATAAAATGCAGAATTTTTATCACAATTTACAAAGCACTACATGGTCTATCCCAGTACAAGGCTTTTCAACACCATCAATACTCTTGTTCTCTTTCACTAATCCTCAGTTATACTGGCCTAAGACATCAACTTTTTTTCTTTTCTTGCTGAGGTGCTGTTCTTGCACTTGCCATTCCTCCTTGCAGAAGATTCTGCTTTGTTTCTTGCTTAGTGCATCCATCTTCTTTATCCTTCAGCTTCTAGAGTCAACACGTCACCAACATGGATGTCTTTCTGAAAACTTCATCTAAGGCTTTCCTTATTCATTGCACTGATAAAAAGATAGTTCACTTATTCCTGGGATTTCAGTTACTTTAAAAACTTAAACCTAAGAAAAACAAATGCAAAACTAGTGTTTAGGGGGAGAAATAGGCTACAATGAGCAGAGTTCTGTTTGATTACCCATACTGAACCGTTTACCTTTCTGACAAAAACTGGAACTTTCGTGGCCCCTAGGGCATCTGGAAGGTAACTGAAATAACTAGGTAGTCTATATGTGAAGCACTGGGGAGTACTGAACCAGGCATTCATGAGAACAGGAGAGGAGTCAAGATGAAAGTTCTAGAACTGTCTAGGAGAAGCTAAACCTGCCCAAGAGCTCAATATGGCCCTTCAATTACAAGGTTAAAGTCCATTTCTAGATGTTGCTCTTTCACTGAGGACATTGTGGCATTCCTAGACATATAATTTTAGTGCTTCTACCTATGCATATTAAAGTAAAATATAAATATGCAATCTATAGCCTAGCCATTCTTTATTAACTGTTTAGATGTGTTTCTCATTTCTATCCATGTTTTTGGAGAAACAGAAGTACTAAATTATGTTAGTAGTCTTACCTAGAGGTTCTGGAAGAAAATCTTTGGGTACAAGTCAAAATACCTGAAGGTGATGCTGAAGGAAATTCATGAAAGGATTTAAAGTGGAATGAGGAGAGGCTGAGAGGTAGCTCAGTGGCATAAGCACCTGTCTGGCAAATGCAAGGTCCCAAATTTAATCTCTGGTACCTTATCTTGATAAAACAAAGTGATAAGTGTTGTGATTGAAATCATGAAATTTGTACTTTAGAAGAATCATACCTCAAAACTGTGTAATAATGCTCAGAGTAAGAGAAAGTAGAGAGTAGTTACTGGAGTAAATAAAATAAAAACTGAAGAAAGAGAGGATATCTGAGAACGACAAATCCAGATTTTAAAAAAGCTACTGCAGGGCCCGGCGGGATGGCTCAGTGGTCTAAAGCGCTTGCTTAGGAAAGCTTGGGTGGCTTCAGGAACCACAATTCGATCCCCAGCACCACATGCTGCGCCAGCCCTGCCCTTAGGGCAGGCTGAGCCAGCCATAAAAATAAATAAACAAACAAAAGTTCTGAAACAAGAAAAAAAATAAATAAATTTTTTTTAAAAAAAGCTACTCCAAGTAAGTACTAAAGTTTTAAACTAGTGAACAGTTATGCTAAAATGGAAAGTGAAAAACTTTTCTCAAGAATAATTACTGCTATTATTTAGATCTAAAATGTCCCCACAAAGACTCCTGTATTTAGTGCTGTAGTTTTTGGTGGGTAGCTGGATCAGGAGAATGCTGTAATAATTAGTGTGACAGCCACTGAGGAATTCATAGTTGAATGTGCATTCAGGGGATAGGGTGTGGACGGAGACCCTAACTATGGTTGTACCCTTGGAGCACATAAATATCTAACTCTTTTTACTCCTTGTATTTTTTGCCTGCTGTGGGATGAACAGCTTTTCCTGTGACAGCGACTTCTGCCAAGACATTTCTGCCTTCCACTCATCCTACCATAGAATAAATGCTTTGACATTATGAGTCAAAATAAAGCATTTCTCCTCTAAATTATGCATGTTTCATACTTTACCTCTGTAATTAAGAAGTAACTGACAGGGCCTCAGATATAGCTCAGTGGTCCAAGCACCTACCTAGGCAAGCACAAGATCCTGGGTTTGATCCCTTGTACTTCATCTGCCTGCCCTACCATGAACATGTCCAGTAAGCCACCAAGAATGAGTGTGGTGACACACATCTATAATCCCATCACTGAGAAGGCTGAAACAGGAGGAGCACTGTGAGTCTGAGCTGTGTGGTGAGACACTATACCAAATACATTTTTTTAAAGTAACTGACACCTACCTAAGGAAAGACAGAGAGAGAATACAAGAGAATGAAGCTGTTCTTTGAATCTAGATAGAACACATTAGTCAATATAAGAAATATTGACCTACAAAGGGCTCTTGGCAAACATTATGGATATTTTTCATTGAATCCTCTGATAAAAGACAAGGACAAAATACTCATTAATAATTCAATGAAGGGGCTGGGGAGATAGCTCCGAGGCACAAGTGCCTGCGTGGCAAGTGCAAGGTCGTGAGTTTGAACCCCGGTCCCGCAAAAATAATAATAATAATAATAATAATAATAATAATAATAATAATAATAATTCAATGAAGTGGGCCAGGGAGATAGCTCAGTAGAATAAGTGCTTGCTGCCTGGCAAGTGCAGGGTCCTGAATTCAATCCCTGGTACCACAAAAAAAAAAAAAAAGAAAAGAAAAGAAAAAGAAAGAAATTCAATGAGGTGTTCCATAGAGAGCTAAAACAATAAAATAATATGTAGACTTTTAATGATTTAAGTAGTATACAGAAAAGGACATTAAAAAACTAGGAGATAAATTAACAGTATATCCCCTAAACTTGCTTTTCACATCCCAAATTATGCTTTTAAGGATTATGACATCACGGGCAGGCCAGATGGTTCAGCTGTCTAAAGTGCTTGCTTAGGAAAGCTTAGGCAACCACAGAGACCACGGTTTGATCCCTGGCACCACATGCTGTGCCAGCCCCACCCCCAGGGTGGGCTGAGCTGACCATAATATAAAAAAGAAAAAAAATTTAAAAAGAAGGATTACGACATCATGATTGTAGGTTGTAAGCAGTTCTTTAAAAGATAAACAATAGGTTATATATATATATATGACTATATGTATGTACATGAATTATAAATACAAGTATAGTATTTGTACTTAGTAAGGATAGGTAAAATACCATGAAGTGGGCATATGTGTGTATATGTGAGCCAACACATTTTGAGTATTGCAGATTTTGGTAAAAAATAAGTTTGGAAAGCATTTGTTTAGACAAGCCTTCAGTATATCTCATCTCTGTGAGACTGTTATTGAGTGCAAAAGAAAAAAAATGAATTTAAGCTCTTGTTCTAAAGCAGAATCATGGTATTTCAATTCCCCTTAGATACATGGTAAGAAAATTGATAACCTCCTGTTTGTACCTGAGATTATGCTTGCCCATATAGAACTGGTTTCTCTCCCACAAAATTCTATGAAGTACATAGGACAGAACAAAACTCCCTGGATCTGTCCAAATGCTGAAGTAAGGTCTTGTTGGAAGCTACTGAATTCTGCATTTTAAAATATACTGTGGCTAATTCAGAAAGCTTAATTTTAATTAGGAATGTATTGTGGTTGTCCTGGCAGAGGGTGGTGGTTTTGCAATTTGTGTCCTTTAGTATTAAATATGTGGATCAGAAGTCGCCAACCAAATGCAAATGGAATATATATGTGAATACACTGGATGGATAAAAGTTAGAGACTGTGAGATGTGGTGAACTGAAAAATGTGACACTTTCTAAATGGGGTGATCAGTGTATAGCCCCAATGGGATACCAACTTTGGGCATGTGATCTTAATGTGTCCAGTAATACTCAATTGTCAAAAGATCTAGAAAACTATGTTTTTTATGTTAAAAGACTAGGAATGTGTGTGAAAAATTTGACAATGTGTTATTGGCTACAATATTCTATGAGAGATTTTTATTCTAATGGCTCCTGATTTTCCTGTTTGATCAGAAATAATTTGTAACCCAAGGATTCACTTTAAAGTTCATGTGCAGTCCAACAAATAAAACTGTTGCAAATAAAAATGCTCTTTTGAGAGTGGAGTAGTTTTATTTTCATATATTTAATTTTTGCTGCATTTCTGGCCCTTCTTCAATTATTTCCAGTTGTAGAAAAAAAGAGATCAGAGAATCCTGCTGCAGGGGCAAGATGGTGGTCACAGTGAGAACTTTTCAGGAACAGCTAGAAAAGGCCAAGGAGAGCCTAAAAAACATAGACAGGAATATTTGGGAGCTCACGGGGTGAGATCTGAATGATGTGAGTCCCATCCAAGTGAAAATGCTGGCCCTTTCTGGTCCTGGTGCAGGTAGAGGATGTGGTAATTTATTGCTGAGGCTTGGATTCTCAGATAGTGGAGCAGGACCCCTCTACTGTTAAGCAGAGAGGCAGTCAATAGGCTGGACAGAGAATGTCAGACAGGAAAAGAACCACACAAAGAAAGTGATCCAGAAAACGATGATGTGAAAAAGGCAGCACCACAGTCTCCAGTTGTAGCTTCCACCAAAGAGCACACACATGAAGACCTCATCCAGGATCAAAGCATGGACGTAAAAGGAAAGCAAAGGAACCAGTGAATACTTGGCTTGTTGATGGATACTGTTCAAAAATTTAAACAAGAATCCACTGTTGCTACTGAAAGGCAAAAGTGGCACCCAGCAATTGAACAAAAACTTGAAATTCAGGCAAAAGAAGAGAGAAAGCATGTTGACAATGGGAGGAGAGAGCTACTTGCAGAGAGGCGTGCCAAACAGCATTGCAGCTCTTGGATCAAAAGGTTGAACTTGCACAACTGTAAGAAGAGTGGAATGAATGGGATGCGGAGATCCTTCAATGTGTAAGAACTAAGACATGCCCCATTCAGTCTAGATTCCTGGAAGAATGTGGTCAGCTGCCCAGAAACTAAGAGAAGAGTCACAGAGGAAAATGAATGCTTTCTTTGAAAGTAGACACTCTGAATTTGCAGAACAAATAAACAAAATGGAAGCTAGGCCTACAAGACATTCAATGAAGGAGAAAGAGCATCCGATGGTGTGTAATGAAGAACAGAAGGCGGAACAAGAAGAGGGTGAGGTGGCTCAGCGAGAGGAAGAGCTGGAGGAGACAGGCGATCAGTGCAATGATGTAGAAATAGAGGGGGCAGGAGGGGAAGAGGAAAAGGAAGTCGGCATAGTTCACAGTGATGCAAGGAAAGAGCAGAAAGAGGAAGAACAGAAACAGGAAATGGAGGTTAAGAGGGAGGAGGAGATTGAGGTAAGAGAGAGTGAGAAGCAGCAGGCTAGTCAGGCGTGTAGCCTGATGGGCGTTTCGAAAGGCAGAGTGAGATGGACGGGGCCCAGAGGCAGCTGCGGTAGGGCAGCTTCACCTGTGGGTTCCATATTTGTTGCTCTCTCCCTTTCTTGAAATGCTAATGGTTGACACCTGAGTGAACCCTAGGATGGAAGCTGATGGAGGGCTTGGTTGTGCTCGTGACTGAACATGTGGCCCTCCTTTACTTTAATGAGACCATGGTCATATAAGTGCCTGAACACATGGTTCTCCTTTGCTGAGGTGATTGTACATGAGATCACGCTGACTATCCTGAATAAAGCTGAGCTGTTTCAGAGGTTCTTTGCTCTCTGAGGAGGGAATCTCAGTGAGCCCTCTGAGCTACTTTCCATCTTCTCGTCGTTTCTTTCAGCACCGACATAATACATTACAACACAGGCTGAAGTGATGGATGCGCTAGAGATAGCAGAGAATGTCAAAACAGCAACTGCTGAGCAGGAGGAGCTAATCAAGCTGAAAGAAAAGCCTTCAGAAAATGAAGCCGCAAAGAACTGCAGCCAGAGGGGGAATCTGAAGCGGAACCAAATAAACAAGGTAAATCTCTTTCTCTCGAACAAGAGTGTTAGTGTTGTACAAATGGAAAAGAGTCTGAGCCTTCACTTGAGCCTGTGCCTCAGCCTCAGCCCCTGCCTTAGTCCCCACCCCAACCCCAGCCCCTGCCCTAGTTGCAAGAGTCCCTGTCAGTACCCCAGCCCCAGCCCATTCCTTAGCCTAAGACTTTGCTATCAGCTGTTCTGCAACCATCAATCACCTCCGGTCGTTCAGCATCAGGGAAACTTAGTAGCTGAATGCAAATAGTTTCCTGTAGAGTTTGTGAAACTCACTGAGGAGCTACTAGAGCCAGTAGTAGTGAGAGTGGAAGTCAAAGCAGAGGCCGGGACATAACAGAGATAGGAAACACAGACCGAGCACTCATCGAAGCCGAGGGATACTTCAGGACTAAAAAGAAGTCGCAGATCTTCCAAAAGTGGGAGTAATAGGGAAGCAAAAGGATTGAAGGATAAGAATTCCTGCTGTCACAGAAAGAGGTCCATATCAGAGCGTGGTAGATCAGGCAAAAGATCTTCAAGAAGTGAGAGACCGGAAGTCTGACAGGAAAGACAAAAGCCGTTACTTTCTCAGGCTATTTGCAGCAGAAGATTTGATGAGTGAAAGGATTACCTTTCCTTGTAAGGGGAGTGCTGCCTTAAGAAATGCATGTTGTAGGGCTCCGCGGCTTAAAGTGCCTAACAACAGGCCTAGGAGCCGGGTTCCAACCCCTCCCCCCCGCTTCGCCCTCCCCGCCTTGCAACTGAGACTGGGCGTGGTGGTGTGCACCTGTAATCCCAGCTCTTGGAAGGCTGGAAACCAGCGGATCACTATGAGTCTGAACTAGTAGTAAGACCCTGAACACCCTGTAGACTCTTCCAAAAAAAAAAGAAAGAAATGCATGTTGTAAAAAGTATTTTCAGGGCCCGGCAGGATGGCTCAGTGGTCTAAAGCACCTGCTTGGGAAAGCTTGGGCGGCTTCAGGGACCGCGGTTCGATCCCCGGCACCACATGCTGTGCCAGCCCTGCCCTTGGGGCAGGCTGAGCCGGCCATAAAAATGAGTGAATAAACAAGTGGGGGTTCTGAAACAAGGAAAAAATAAAATAAAAATAAAAAATTCTTTAAAGAAAAAAATAAAACTGACGAATGAATTTTTTTAAAAAAGTATTTTCAGAATACAGTTTATCAGACATTCTTGTATTATTTCATAATTTTTGTAGTAGTTAGTTATCAAAATCATGTGAGGTTCCAAAAACATGTAAAAAGAATAATAGTAAAAAAAAATTGGCATCCCTTGTCATCTTTTTTAAAAATATTGTACCCTCTTCTGTAAGAATCTATATATTTTAATAGGTAAACCTTTAAGTCTTGCTCCCTTCTACTGTAATTCTGTATCATATATTGCTTTTGTAGAAATAAAATGTACATTTTTTCTTTGTTTTTGGGATGTACTTGTTGACACCTGTATAATAAATAACCTCGATACATTTTCAGCTTTTGTCATTAGATGCTAAACACAACTAGACTGTTACTGAGGTTTCCTGGTTTTTATTTGCCTTAGACAATACAGTTTTGAATTACCAGAATCAAGTCTTTGTGCCTGTGAGGGAATAGTTCTCTTTAAAGATCATTCCGTATTTCCTAATTTCTCTGGTTTTAATCCAAGCATTTGCTTGTTTTCTTACACCATATGGTTGGTAAATAAAACAATGATTTGGTTGTCATTTTTTCCCTAATTATGGGGCATCCTTCTTTTGTCTTCATGATTATTCATGTGGTAACAGTATATATAAACTGTTAAAATACTTCTTTTTAAGGGAAGGAGGTAGAAGAACAGTATCTTCTATATTTTTGGTTTTTCCATTTGTGGTCTCAGTAAATTTCAAATGCTTAATACAAAGTCTGTAAGTCCCTTGGCCTTCCTAATTTTCTTCTTACTCACTTTACATAGAGGCAGAGATAGGAGCTGACATATTAAGAATATGATCTACACATTGATATACTTTAAATATATAATCCATACTCCTTATTGCAGAACTTACATTTTCTAAGCAACTTTCAAATAGAAATCATCTATCAATATTTTCTCTTTCTATTCTTACCTTCTGTTCACAGTTTCTGTTTTGCTGTTTTTTATTGAACTCTTGACCTTGGATAAAGATTCAGCTTTGCATGAAATTTTGAAAGTGACTTGTGGTGGTTTAGTTGTTAAATGTGTATGATAGAAATGCAGCTTACCTTGGAGGCTCTGGGGTTTTTAACTTACTAGGCCAGAAAGAAGAGCAATCTGGGGAAATTCAGCTGATGTCTCCCAGCTGTGGAAGAAAAGTGTGAACAGCTCTGTCAAGAGAAATGCCTCTTTCTCTTCTTTGAAGACAGAACCCTATACTCAAACCATCACTTCTCATTTACTTTTGGACAATGCTGATGGAACTGCTGCTCTATTGCCCATGGAGAAGCAGAATAAAGAGTCAGGAGCTGGTCTTCTAATTGTCCTGGACAAAAGTAGTTTGAAACTGAGGCCTAGTCCTGAATAACATGCAGAGAAGGCTGACAGGTTGCATATATTCACAGCTTTGGCCTCAAGGTTGCTTGTTGACCAATCAGTGATACAAGGAGAAATGACATTTCTGCCATTTCTAACACTGTAGTACTTTCCAGGTGAGCAAATTAGTCATCACTTAGTTCTGAGAGCACTTCTAGGTAAGTTTGCAAAGCATTTTTTTTTCTTTTTGGTTAGGATATCTGAACTGTTATATGATCCAGCCTGCTGAAGAATGCAACAGAAAAATAAGAAGCAAAAATCTTCAGAGATAAATATTTAACTTTAGCCACAGGGTTATAATTGTCAAACCTTAATGCTTAAACAAAAACCAGATGTTGCATGACAACATATAACTATCACTATCTGTAGCAAACAGTACAGAAGTCACCCTCTAGGTCTTCTTCCCTATAGCAAAGCCCACCTTTGTTAATAGAGGGTTACAATATGTGAGCACATTTTGACACATGAAGGAGATATATAATTGACAATTTCCAAGGGTTTTCCTTCATAATCAGAGGTCATTTTGGGAAGGAAAACTATTTTCTTTCCTTTCTTTTAATCTTTTAAATTTGAAAGAAACTTCATAAGAGTTGAGGCTACCTCTGTTTATGCTTACAACAAAACTTGGTGCTTAGAATTTTCTCATAATGTGTAATAATTGAAAGTAAACATCTGTAAAGGACAGTAATGCTTAGAATGGGGGCAAACTTTACAGTCTTGAAGCAACAGTCATTATGATCACAGGCAACCATCTGCAGATGGCATAGGGGAGGTTCTCTGATGACATCATTAACCACTGAGACAGGCACAGGCTTTTGCATCAAATTCCCCATTGTTTCACATTCGTTCAACAAATATTTACAGAGTGTTAAACCTGGGCTTGAATTTGCTTTAAACTTGAGCAATATAGAGGGGAACAAAACAAAGCAAAGTTCTTATCTCCTTTCTAATGGAAAGAGAAACACAGTGAAAACATTTACATGCTAATATTGTTTTGTGTAATTAGCATCATGAAAAAAAATTTACTAAGGAGGAGTAGGAAATTCTGTGATTTCCTATGGAAGGCTTGTTACTTTATAGGATGTGTTCTTGGAAGATTATTGAAAAATGTCAATTAGGCATGAAGAAAGAGAAAAAGATGGAAATAGAAGATTCTAGACAGAAGAAAGAGAAATAAAAATATCCTCTGGTGAGAGCATGCTTGGTGAGGTTGGAAGAGAGAAGCCTGCTTGCATGATTGTACCAAAGTGGATGGAAAAGGTGTGAATGCACACGTGTGGTGAGCGGGGAGCTCAGAGCAGCCAGACACTACTGTGAGGACTTTGGCTTTATTATGCCTGAGATGAAGTGAAGGGGGAGCTAAGCAGCGAGGAACTTAATATTACATATTTTTAAAGAGGCTCTCTGAGTATTATATTAAAAAATAAATGGAGGGTAGTAAAACACAGGGCACACTTAGAAGAGTTTTAGAACATATAGGCAAACAATGATGGCACACACTTAGATCAGGATGAAATTGGTGACTGCAGTGAGAAGTAATGGATGTATGTTTTAAGAATAGAGCCCCAACACTCAGGAGGCTGAGGCAGGTGGATCATTGCGAGTTCGGGACCAGCCTGGGCTACAAAGTGAGCTCAAGGCCAGCCTGAACTGCATAATGAGACCCTATCTCAAAAATGAAAAAAAAAAAAAAAAAAAAAAAAGGATAGAGACCTGTTTTCAGTAAGTTTTTATGGAAGACTATGAATATATACTTTTTATTATTATTATGGCCGGCTCAGCCTGCCCTGGGGGCAGGGCTGGCACAGCATGTGGTGCCAGGAATCTAACTGTGGTCCCTACCGCCACCTAAGCTTTCCTAAGCAGGTGCTTTAGACCACTGAGCCATCCCGCCAGCTCCTATACTTTTATTTTATACATTAAAAGTGATGTAACTGTTCACTTCCTATTTATTTAGTATGTATTTACAAACACATTTTAAGATTTATTTTTAAAGAGCTTTCAAAGAAATCTCTTGTTCTATAGTTAGGATTAAATGGTCCTTGATGATGATAGCTATTTCTGTAATAATCACTTATAATTCTAACAGTGTTTTGACCAGCTCAACTCATATGCATAATTTAAAAATACCTAGGTCTACCTTAGATGTCTTTCCAATATTGAATGTTAACTCTAGTAAGCAACTTAATTTGTAGACTCCCAGGTCTTAAGCCAAAGGATTACTTAAGATGATTCTTGCTCAGAGTGCTAGCCAGCTTACCACTACCATGAAAAACTACTTGAGCTAATCAGCTTATTCAGGGAAAAGGTTCATTTTGGCAAATAGTTTTGAAGGTGCTATCCTGTGATTAATTGGCTTCATTGGCTTTGGGCCTGTGGCAAGGCAGTACACCATGGCACAAGTGTGTGGCAGACCCAACGGCCCACTGCTGGCAAGGAACCAATGAGCAAGAGCAGGGTTGGGAACCCACAGTGCCCCTCCTGGACCTGATGCAGTGATGCAAACACAGCCCACAGGCATTTCTTCTTAAGTGTTCTACTACTCCCAGTAGAGACATCTTGGGGACCAAGACTTTAATGCATGGGATTGAGGGAGTATATCCCATCAAAATTCAAGTTTTCTATTTTGAATATGGAGAGAGGCTCTGATAATTCTGCTAAGCTGAAGTTTCTCCATCAGTACAATAAGGTTATCATGTTAAATATTTTTTCAACTTCCTTAAGTTTTATAATTTTAAAGATGTAAGTTGGGGGGCCCAGCGGGATGGCTCAGTGGTCTAAAGTGCCTGCTTGGGAAAGCTTGGGCGGCTTCAGGGATCGCGGTTCGATCCCCGGCACCGCATGCTGTGCCAGCCCTGCCCTCGGGACAGGCTGAGCCGGCCATAAAAATGAGTGAATAAACAAACAAAGGTTCTGAAACAAGAAAATAAATAAATAAATAAATAAATTCTTTAAAATAGAAACAATGATGTAAGTTGGATTTAAAAACACATTCTAGCTTTCGGCCGGAACCGCCATCTTCCAGTAATTTGTCAAAATGACTAACACAAAGGGCAAGAGGAGGGGAACCCGTTATATGTTGTCCAGGCCCTTTAGAAAACATGGGGTGGTTCCTTTGGCCACATACATGCGAATCTACAAAAAGGGTGACATTGTAGACACCAAGGAAATGGGTACTGTGCAAAAAGGAATGCCTCACAAATGTTACCATGGCAAAACAGGAAGAGTCTACAACGTTACCCAGCACGCTGTTGGCATTGTTGTAAACAAGCAAGTTAAGGGCAAGATACTTGCCAAGAGGATTAATGTACGTATTGAGCATATTAAACATTCAAAAAGTCGTGATAGCTTCCTGAAACGTGTCAAG
>PVJA010018365.1:14577-40220 GCA_004027025.1 Myocastor coypus | reverse complement strand
TCTTCTTCTTCTTCTTCTTCTTCTTCTTCTTCTTCTTCTTCTTCTTCTTCTTCTTCTTCTTCTTCTTCTTCTTCTTCTTCTTCTTCTTCTTCCTCTTCTTCTTCTTCTGTTTTGATGTTCAAGGTCAGATCTCAGTCATTGAAGGGACCTTTGAACTTCCTGTGTGAGACAAGACCCTTCAGAATCTTGTGGAATCACAGTGGACTAACAGTCTCAGTGTCTTTCAGCCTCTTTTCAGAGGCTGACATTTCTGAAATGTCTCTTCATGCCAAGCCACTGAAATTTATCACCTTGAGATAGATGAAGTGAATTATTTGTGTTTTTTTTTTCTTGTATAATTTTTCCCTTTTAAAAAATCAAAGATTGTGTGGTTAAAAACACAAACATACAATCTATTCCAGCAAATAATTATTTTATTAAATATATAGGATGAGAAAACCATCATGATTTAACACTGGTAGAAAGAAAGAAAGAAAGAAAGAAAGAAAGAAAGAAAGAAAGAGAGGGAAGAGAAAGAAGGCTGATAGCAAATATTCCTAAACACAATGCACTGAGGATATTACATCATTTTTATAGTATTTAAGCTCAAAATGTACTATCTGAAGATTGAGAGCTATGAAAATGCTCACCAGTATTCCTCACAATGGTCAAATGTCTTTGATGAAAGGCAGGTCAGGAACTGTCCTAGGTTGGAGTACACCAAGGATGTATGCCAATTAAAGGTAACAGGAATAACTACTATGAAGACAACAATATGCATTGTATTAATTATTGTGGCTGTCCTACTGACATGTTTTGAAACTGTCACATTATTTCTTATTAAAAGTAATGGGGCTGGGGAGATAGCTCAGTAGAATAAGCACTTGGCTGGCAAGTGCAAGGGCCTGAGTTCAATCCCTGGTTCCAAAAAAAGGAATAAAATCATATATACAATAAAATTATACATATTATAAATATATTCATATAATAACATTGTACATATTATATATATATATATATATATATATATATATATATATATATATATATGTTCAAACACTAGCAAAATCTGAAATCAGTATTTCAAGATAGTTGTATTATGTCCATGTTAATTTTCTGGTTGCAATCATTGTTTTAGGTTGTGGTTAAGGTTACAACTTAGTGCTATGGTCCAACAATCTTGAATAGGGAATGTCACATGAAAGGTGTAGGATACTTCCTGTGTTGTTTCACTTTTTTCAAGTCTAAAGTTATTTCAAAATAAAAAAGTTGAACAGTATTTTTAAAAAGTTTTTTCCAAGAATTCAAAAGAATATCCTGACTTGAGTGAATCTTGTTTACAAATACCTTACCCTTCAAACCTCTGGATCAAGGCATTGTGGCCTCAGCAGATGTATTGCAGGATGTGGAGGAAGGGCTTTCACTTGGTGACTCACAGTCTCTCGCATTATATGCTGTTGTGTTGTTCTGTGTCAGACGAGAAGACCTGATGAAGGTAGCTCAGAGGACTCACTGAGATCTGTTTCTCTCGAAGTGAGCCCCAACCCACAGAAGGATATTACTTTTATTGAGTATTTAAGGACAGGCTAATGAATTTGCATAACTGCTTTGGGGAATATAAACTAGAGATCAGTACCTCTTTTACCACTTACCTAACGTTAGGTTAATACAAATGCTAATTGAAAACATTCCAAGCTGGGGAGAAGACAACAATCAAGGAGCCATTAGAATAAATGGTTATCTGCCTCCTTGAATCCAGGTTTCAGGAATCCCCAACTAAGCCCCTACAGCTGTCCTTGGGCTTTATTGTTCTCTACTTAAGATGCTTGGTTCTTATCTCTACAATATGCTGTGTAGCCTTCAGGACCAGGAAGAACATGCTGAACGCTGAGAAATGGTTCTTGTATTCACTTAATTTAGAGCACCACAGGTAACTCTTGGACTATCTTTTACTTATTCTCAAGTTATCGGACACAACAAAAGCCAGTTTCAGACCTATCTGTGGACTAGAGAAAGCTTCTGGTCCCCGTGCAGCCACCTCTTCTGCTTCCTTAAAGTTACCTGGAGCGTGTCTCATTGATACTTTCCTCCACACATGTCCTGCCCTTAATAACATTCCTTAGACCCTGCTCTCTGACTTGCAAAGAAAAGCAGTAATGGTGAGTAAAACTCCACCAAGTGGTGTGTGTGTGTGTGTGTGTGTGTGTGTGTGTGTGTGTGTGTGTGTGATATGTAGGAAGTTTTCTCAGTACAGTATTCGTTTATCCATAAGAGAGAATGACTGGACCTCAGCAAAGCTATAGTCAAGTTAATTTACACTGGATTTTTGTGGCATCTCTTTCTACACCTTGTGTCCCTCTGCAGCAATCATCTCATCTGTCTTCCTGTTACATGCCAGCTTACTCCCAAGTAAAGCTGAGAGGGATGCAGTAGCACTGACTAAATTATCATGTGCATTGCTTCTCATATTAAAATAATTGTTTTCTTCCATTCACGGATAATGTGAATATTTTTCAGGGCCTGGGAAATTGTATCTCATGATGCTGAATCTTACATGGACTCTAGTGAGCAAAAAATACTGCTAGTCAGCCAGTTCCTTGGATATGGAACAGAGATTTCAGGCAGATTTCCTTTGAACACAACCCTCAACTTAAATATTTAATGAAAACATCTGCCATGAAAGCTCAGCCCAGCCTGAGCCTCTCCCAGATATGGTAAGGTAGGGAAAGTAAGCCTGTCTGCCTCTGTGAACTGTGCAATCTGATGTGAAAATGTCCAAAGAAACCCTTCTGTGTAATTATCCTCCACTGCTTACTTAGCTATCTCTGTCTCTTGAAGATCAGACATCCTCTTATCTTATTAAGTAATAAAAGATGTTAGAAAAGAAAGATCGAGATAGATATGGATATGCTGCTTTTTTCATAGTTAAGTTTCTGCCAAGTGCTTCTGAGCTACCTTTTTCTCCCTATCTTACCATTTTTACACTTCTGCAAATAATTTCAGCTTTTATTCAAGTGTAACTATTTTTTCATTGACGTTTTCTTCCCTCTTCCAGTGTCTTATGTAGCATGTAGTTGTCTTGTCTCCTGAGTCTCCTTTAAACATTAAATACTCTTGGGTTTATTCTTGCCCTCTGAGCCACTCAGATAGTGACTGAAACTTTCATTTGTTGTCGTAGCCTAACTGGAGCCACATAGAGTTACAACACAGGACTGCTGTGGTAATTAGAAGGGAGCCACCATGTCACAGGGAAATATGGCTCTGTAGCGCTATCTTCTTGGCTTCTCGCATGCCTCCATCTCCTTTGCCTAAGAGAACAGATCAGAAATCAAGAAAACCTAAGACTTTCAACTGAAAACACATGATATTTTCAAGCCTTATGCTTTATCATTAAAAATTTTAAGAGTTTTACATTTTATTGAGTAAATTATAAAAAAAATTTGGAGGAAGAATATTTCTCAAAATCCTATAACAAAATTAACACATCGCCATGATGCTCCATGTTTATTCTGTGGCATGAAGTATTATTCATTGTCATGCTTCTGCATATTTCACTCTGGGAAGCTCTAAGAGTCTTATTTTACTTCTTCAGAGGTATGACAGGAAGTGACACAGCCATTGTGACTAAGTGCTGGTCTACAGTCACTACCTGTAACACTGTTCCTTTGGATAGAAGCTAAGTCACAAATTCCTTATAAAGAAACTTTGGCTCACAGCCCATTTATAAGTTAGGGATTGTTTGTACTAATGCAATGTCCTTGCCCCGGGATGTTTTAAAGTCATTGCAAAAACCAAGAAAATGTACTTCTAACTTCTATTGAAACCTACCAACTTTTAAACTTATATGCAGTTGTGTTCTCCAAATTTCACTTCTAGGCAAGAACCTTTGATTCTGTGCTTTGTTCTTTTCCTCCTGTGCTCAGTTTTCCTATTCAGTTTTCTACTGTTCAAATGATACAGTCATTTAGTTGCCTGGGTATGACACAGTAGCTCTGACGAGACAAAATTGGTGAAAATCTCATGGGAAGGCAGGCAACTCCTTTTAAGCCCTTTATTAAGACCTGTTGCACTTTCAGAGCAATCAAAAGCAAAGGTAAAATCATATTGTTCCCTCGGAGTGCCGTGAAGAGCATGCTCTAGAAATGTGATTTTCTTTGGAAGACAGATTCTGTTAAAGGAAAGAAGATTGGGGATATTGTATAAATAACGCTGGAAGTCACTGATGTCATAGTTTCATTTTAAATTTCAATCATTTTTATTGGTTATGCCTATAGATAACCTCTGGCATGGAAAATCTCTCCCCACATACACAACGTTTTCTTTCTAATCCTTCTGTTAACTCTTTTTCAGGCGTCATGCATGGAGGAGAGCGACACCGTCTATGCAGTATGCCATTTCCCGCTTCTTCCTAGATGGAGATAATTGCAGATGAAAAATGCTCCACAGGAGCCAAGCTCTTGGGGGAGCGTTTCTTAAGTGGAAGTTGTGGAGGTGACGCATGTGGGTCATATTGTTCTGAAAAGCTGACTTACGCTCTTTGAAGACAGAAAACTTCTCTCTTCCACTTTTTACTCTGGATAATTAGACAGTATAATGGACACTTTGGACATGTCACACTTAAAGAGTGCCGTATTAAAGCTTGACCTATGCCAAACCGGAAGTAAACCCTATGCCACTCATATAATGTCCTTAGCATGTCAGACCTTATAATTAATATTTGGTGGACTACTAACTATAGCAGTCAAGCTAAGCTGGCCCACTGTTTCTTTTTTGTTTTGTTGTGTTGTATTTTTTTTTCTCTTATTCTAGTTGCTAAGAAATTATTAAAAAAAAAAATACTTGTAAAGGGGAGAACCCAGAGAAGATAGTATTTTGTGACTTGTACAAACTATTTAAACTTCAAATTTTAGCATACCTAAATTTAGTTTTATTTGATCATACTTATGCCCATTCGTCTATCTGTCTTTTATGGCTGCTTTTGCTGTACAAATGTAGTTTCTTGATTCCAAAAGAGACTGTATATGGATTGTGAAGTTTAAAATACATATTATATGGCCTATTATTTTTAAAAATGCCAATTCCTATTTCATATTCACTGAAATTTTTCTTTTCCAGTGATAAGCAACAATGCCAGGATGAAAGGGCAAGTAAGAGAGAACTCAAGAGCAAGATACTAGAGTCCCCAAGGGTACATGTGCTGGTCTCACAGATGCTCTGTGGCTAGAGGTGTTCTTCACAATGTTATGAAGAATTCCATATATGTAGAATATACTTTAATAGAAATAATTAAGACTTAGTAAATATTAAATAAATTGGAACACAAAAGAGAAAGGATAAAATAGCTATGGAGAGACAGTTGATTCCTATTTCGTCTTATGCTTTGTGGTTCTATTTTAGGTAAGGTTAAAGAAAGGAAAAGGAGAGAAAGGGAGAAGGAGAAGAGAGAGAAGAAATTTTAGAATGAAATCAGAATACTTGAGTAATACCTAGAAGACAAAGCAGAAATTGAATCGTAAAAAGCAGAGAAAAAGATTGTGGGATAGAGAAAAAGGTCTTGAAATGGTTCTGAACTGTCAGTACTGTCCCCATTTACACCTATAGCAAATTACATTTTGTAAGAGATGACCATAGAGTCTTGATGGCTTGCTTGCTTGCTTGCTTGATTAGAATGACAATCAGGAAAATGAAGATAGAAGATAGAAGATGATAGATTTATCATCAAACACTAATTTTAACAATAGAAATATGTTGAAATTTTGAATGTAATTTTCTTGAACTCTTAATTCAAATAAAACTTGTACATGAATCTAATGTGCAGAAGATACATAGTTAAATTCTCAGTGGAACTGGGCTGACCTTTAAATACGTGTACATTTCCCCCTTCACAGGGGCTTATCCCTCTCCTACACTTGAAAAAATGGTCACTTTCTCATTCAGGGTAGTCATTCTAATTTTAAAGGAGTCAGTTTCAATTGAATTGTCAGGAAAAGAGAGGATGCAAACACTGTGTGCAGTTTCTGTCCATCCTGAATTTGTGTAACTTTTATAAAATGGTTTAGAATTGATAATAATGCAGATAAGTTTACAGTTCATACATATTTAAGGTACCTCATAGTTCTCCAACAGAACTTAAAATCTCTAAAGAAAGGATTAACACATGATGGATATGGATCAAATGTAAGTTTATTTAATATGATGAGGAATTTTCTATGGTATCAGATACCTGGAAGAGAAAAAATATTTCCTCATTTAAAATAACCATGTAGGATAGGAAGATAGCTCAGTGGTCTAAGTGCCTGCCTCGAAAGCACAAGGACCCAGGTTCGAGCCCCAGTACCACATACCACGCAGGCTTCTGTGCCTTGCTGGCCACTGAAACTACCAGTCATGGTAGTACATGCCTATAACCCTGGTGGTGAGGAGATTGTGGTAAGAGGATCACCATGAGTCCAAGCTGCTTAGTGAGACCTTATGCCAAATACATAAGTAAATAAATGAAAGATTAATAAAATAAAGTAATAGTTTAGATTTTAAAAGTGTTTTCCCTTTGTGTTGACTAGTGAATTTAAATATCACTCATTATTTAATCTTGAATAATGTGTTAGCAACCTGCATGTTTGAAGAGAGATTTTGACTAGGCTAGAACAGCACCTTAGAAAGGCACAGTAAAGATCTAGCAAATAATGCCCTTACCCTCCACTTACACTTTTGGTGACTAGAAGCTTTGCATTTCTCTATTTGTTAATCAAGGTAATACTGGTATTCTTGTGAAGAGGTTTCCATATTGATATACTCTATGGCAGACAAGTTATTATATTAGACCAGGTGGTAAACATCCTCCTCCTCATTTACATATTCAGACCATATGACCAATCATATTAGAGAACACATACACACAAATATGCCAACTGTATCTGTTTCATTTGCAATTTCCTATTCGTAAGGAATCATGGAAGACCATAATCTCATGGACATCAAGATATCTCCAAAGTACTCCCAAACGTCTTAATGAAAGTAAACTTAAATATCACTCATAATTTAATCTTGAGAAATGTGTTAACAACCTGCATGTTTGAAGAAAGAGTTTCACTAGGCTAAAACAGCATCTTAGAAAGGCACAGTGAAGATCCAGCAAATAACACCCTTACCCTTCTCTTACACTTTTGGTGACTAGAAGAAGTTTTATATTTCTCATCACCTCTCCCGGAAAATCAATGGGCAAAAAGTTAAGCACAAAGCACTGCTTGTATTTCATTTGCATAAAATGACTTGCCTCAGGATCTTCCTAACACCAGATGTTTGTTCTTCAAAGGCAAACTACATGCTTTAGTATAGGCAGGTATCTTTGCAAGTCAAGAAGTTAAAGTCAAACAGAAACCCAGTCTCACACTGAAAATAAGACCTGTGTAATCCATCTCTAGGGTGAGCTGTCATCATGAAGCCTACACATAATTCTGCTAAATATGTCAGTTGAGAGAGTTGCTAATGTACAGCTATTGACCTCTGAATAATCCTTTGAAAAATGAAAAAAATTAGGCGAGAAGTTATTGTTCTTGCATAGGTTGATAAAATTGAACAAAAACATTAGAAATAGTAACACAAAATGACTCCTTTTCTTGTGCAGAAACTATCGAAATCAAAACTCTGCTTTAGAGCAGTAACACATATTCTCCTGAGTTGCTCCATTAGGAGTTTGAACAACTGTCAGTGATTTTTCCAGAAATAGATGTACAGGATGCCATACCCTTGTTCTGACCTATAAAAAAAAGCTTTTTATGTTCTATTCCTTACTACGAACAAACTGAACTCTATGTTCTTACATGGAAGCCTAAGAAAGTAGGCAAAATGTAGAAATATTAAATTTATTATGACTCTGAAAGTAAACTGCTGAAGCAGGGAGATACTTGCAAACCCCAAAGCTCTTGTTGTAAATCTGTAATTTGGGGATTGGATGCAAAAGGCTAGTTGAATATTTTAGGGGAAAGAGACATGTAGAGCAAAAGAAGGCAAAGCAACACGAATTGAGGAAATGCTGTGACATTACTTGAGAATAAGCTTGAAAATGATCCCAAAGACAATTAATTGAAAAGCCAATAGGAATTGGGGAGGAAAAACAAGGTCAGTGAATGGAATGGCAGATGCAGACTTCTTCAAGCAGGAATGATACGGTGCTTGTATAAACATGAGCCCATATGATACATGGATAAGGGGAGACCAGAGCTCACAGATTCACTACAATTTTAGTAATAAGTAGTCAGCAAGATATGATGCACAGAACAAAACGTAATATTGCTTTTATAGTCTGTAAAAGAAAGGACAGCGACTCTCAGATCTGTGTTGAAGTGGAAGCCATAGAGAGGGCGAAACAAAGTGCAAAGGCAACACACTCAAATTCAAAGCAATCCTAATTCCTCTAACCATGATTATGTGTTCCTCAGCATCTAAAGCTAGGAAAAATATAATAAAGGTGTTTGTTACCAGAGACATAATATTTAAATAAAATTTAAATCTCTAAAATTTGTATTTATGCCCACATTATGTAATCTTTCTTTCTTACTTTCTTTTTTTATTCTTTCAATACAGGGTCTCTCTACATAGTTTGGACTTCCTCCTGTCTCAGCCTCCCTAGCAGTGGAATTACAGACACATGGCACCATGCCTGGTTCTAGGACCCGCATGGCAATTGGTACTGGAGATCAAAACTGGGACCTTGTGCTTGCCAGGCAGGTGTTTATGCCATCGAGCTATCTTCCCAGTCTTTATGTAGTCTTTTGATACTGAGTATTTTAGCCTATAAATATGACTGACACTCATAAATGAGGGTATTTAGAGCAACTCCTATAACAACCGTTGTCTTCGATGAGTTTGTACAAGTGGGTTAACTTTGATGCAATAGTCTTTAGCTGTTCTTAGCTCAGTAATTTCCCAGTCTTCATTGCTATGAGTAGTCTCATCAGTTCCTTTCTGCCCGCACCTCCTTAAGGCACTCTAGAAGGACACGTCATTCCGTGCCCATACCTACCAATATTTTCTGTATTTTCATCTGTTAGCAACTACTACATAGCAAAGTGCTCCCAAACCTTGGAGTTTAGACTTTCAGCCTTAGAATTATTACCAGGTATCATTGCTTCATGACTCAAGAGCGGGCTGAGCAGAAGTGTTTGTCTGGAATGATATAGATTGATCCCCTGTAGCCTTACCAATAATTTTATGGTCAACCAGCCAGTTACCTACGGCTGGGAGTTTTGTACTGCTCAGATGAACTTTCATGGGTATAACATGTTTTCAGCACATAGCACAAGTAAACTTCCTTAAAGCTTAAAATTGCAACTAGCATATTATTTATGCTATTCTATATTATAAAAAATAAGGCCAAACTCCATCACTAGAATAGAAGAGTTATGAAACTCCATTTTAAAAGATATCATTATAGAAAAGATTAGAAAATTTGAGCCAATCTACTATCAAGATTTAATTTGTCCTCTACTCTTTCAGGATACAGCTCATTGACAGAAATGGCACATAACAAAGGCTATGAATTCTTCTTTTTTTTGGCAGAACCAGGGTTCAAAGTCACAACCTTGTATTTGCCAGTAAGGTATTTGTGCCACGGAGCTATCTACCCAGGCTTTTTTCTTTTATTTTTAATTTTATTAATTTTAATGAAAAAATAACAATGAGGGTTTCAAAACAGGTTAGTATGACAGTTATAATAATGAATACATTGCTTATTTTTGTCTTCATAGTAGTTGTTTAGAGTACAAGATGCGGGCATGATTTCTTTTTGTAAACAATATTAGTACAAATCTTTCTTCTTATTGAACTAAGAGAAAGTAGTTGTATATATAGTCCAATAATTAATAATAGTAGTGGGTTCTGAGCAGAACTGGAAATATTGTAAGTTGTTGACTTGAGCCTTTTACAAGGATGAGGATTATTTAGTCTTCAATTTGGCATCCTTGGCGAATATAGCCAGGGCTTCTCTTTGGCTGACACCTAAACGTGCTTGATGGCAACTGGTTCCTAACCACCAAAATATGTCCATTTACCTATTGTCCTTTATTCCCTCTTTACTAGCAAATTAGGACTTCTAGCAGAGATTTCAGTAGGACAGCTTAATGAATTATTCCTTTAAATTAGGCTGAGACAGTGTTATGGTTTATGACTAGTTGTCCCCCAAAAGCCTCATGAATCATAGGCAAGGACTTCTAGAGTTTGAGACTTGAATGATGATCCACTAGGATTACATGTATTACCACTGTTGGGACTATGGTCTGAGTACTGTGGAGACTATGGGTGTGGCCTGAGGCGGATAGGCTAAGGCAGAGAGCCTGATGTAATTTAAAAAGAGGGACAGAGAGACAGACTTAAGCTGTTGCTCCGCTGCCCTGTTTGGTTGGCTGTCTCTGCCACTATTCTGTTGCTGTTCTGCTGCCATGAACTGGATGCTCTCTGCTCTGTTCCACTCAGTCTTGGGCCAGCTAAATATGGACTGAAACCTCCAGTAACTATGAGGTAAATGAACCTTTCCTTCATTTTGAGTGTTGGGTATTTGTCCCAGCAACAAGCAAAAAGTAACTAAGACAGAATTTGGCACCAGCAACAAGCAAAAAGTAACTAAGTCAGAATTTGGCAATCAGTAGGGTTGTTGCTGTAACTAACCCGATCATGTGGATTACAAGTTTTGGGGAATGGCTTAAGGGAAGAGATAGGAAACGTTCATAGATATAAGTACAAGCAAAGAAATGGAACAGCTTCGGCTGTTCTGTTTGGGAGATTCTGGTCAGAACTCAGACCAGAATACTAGTGTGAAGCCTGAGTATGAAGAATGGCTTATGAGCAGAGATTGGAAATGTTTGTAGAGGTCCTCTACTTGTGAGGAGCTGGAAAATCTTCAGGTGTTCTCTAGGGGAAATTCTGCTCAGGGCTTAGACCAGAAGACTGACAAGAGGCCTGCCTGTAAAGATCAGGCTGAGGAGCTTTCTGCTGGAAAATAAAGACAGCATTGGTCATTGGACTCCACATGATTTGTGCTATGGATTGGCTGAAAGTCTGTCGGAATTTTGCTTGTGTCCAGAGACTTTACCTAAGACTGAGATTAAGTATGGCGGACTGATTAATCTTTCAAGAGATATTTCAAAGCAGTGAACTATTGGAGTGATAGCATGGTTGTTGCTAGCAGCTTTTAGGCAGATTTATATCGAGAATCAAGAGCAAAGAGCCAAGAAGGACTATTTAAAATGTGAGTTTGGCCAGAAGGGAAACATTAGGAAAGCTGTGGAGTACAAAGATAGAGCTGAAAGGATCTCCATTGCTGGGAAGGAACCAGAGAGAATCAAAAGAATAGGCTGAGGGCATCACAAGAGGTGGCAGCTCTCCACCCTTTGCAGGCTCAGAATTTCAGGGGAGAGAGATTTTGCCTTGAGAAGAAAGCCACAGAGACTCAAGTATCAGAATGGCGGCAGCAGCCAAACCAGGTTGAAAAATGGTGCTGGCATGGAAAATTTGTTTCTTGGAATCAGGGTCAGATTTCTCAGTGATCTAGGCCCTCAACCCCTACAACCAAGAGAGAAGGAAGCCTGGCTACTGTTGCAGCTGATAGCAGATGTTGGCATCATTCACATAGGCCTATGCAGAATGCAGGCGTTCTGAGGTTAAGAAGGCTTTCACCTAAATTTTAGAAGGCCTGGAAGGCCAGGCAGGGTGCCCCTGAGAGGACAGTGTGTAAAGCTGTGTGAGAAACCTGTTCAGTGGAAACCCCAGAAGTTTGAAAAAGACAGGAATATGGATCATGCAAAGAGGGAGCACAGCCAACCTAAGAGAGAAGCCATGTAAACTATCACCAAGAGTACTATAGGGGCGGAGCCGTGTAAGGCCTTTGGAGATCATAACTCAGTGCAGACTGTTTTGGATGCTCCAGTTGGAACTATGAGATTTAATGCTTACCCTGCTGGATTTTGGACATATGTTGGTCCCAGTGTTTTGTATTACCCTGTTGTTTGCAACTTTTGGAATCACAGTGTTTATCTTATGCCTTTGAATGTTGGATATGTTTAACTTTTCTTTTGTACAGGAGCTCACAGATAAGAGTTTGCCTTGGATCTTGGAGGAAACTTGTGATTTGGACTTTTCAGCAGTGCTGAAACTGTTGGGACTTTGGCAACTCTTCAAGATGGACTAAAATGTCTTTTGAACAAAGGGTTATATATATACGAGACTTTGGGAGTCCAGGGACAGAATGTTATGGTTTATGTCTAGTTGTCCCCCAAAAGCTTCATGCAATCATGAGTGGGGACTTCTAGAGTTTGAGACTTGAATGATGTTCCACTGGGACTATGTGTTTTACTACTGTTGGGATTATGTTCTGAGTACTGTGGAGATTATGGGTGTGGCCTGAGGCAGACAGGCTAAGGAAAGAGCCTGATGTAATTTAAAAAGAGAGACAGAGAGACAGACTCAAGCTGTTGCTCCGCTGCCCTGTTTGGTTGGCTGTCTCTGCCACTATTTTGTTGCTGTTGTGCTGTCATTAACCGGATGCTCTCTGCTCTGTTCCACTCAGCGTTGGGCCAGCTGAATATGGACTGAAACCTCTAGTAACTGTGAGGTAAATAAACCTTTCCTTCCTTCATTTTGAGTGTTGGGTATTTGTCTCAGCAACAAATAAAAAGTAACTAAGACAGACAGCTTGGCAATAGTTTATTCTATCGTGGCTATCAGGAAATGTATAAAAAGAGGTTCTGTTGGCTTTAAAGTGTTTTTGTGAATGTGTGAAATGTGATTGCTGGATATTAAGTACAAGTTTAGCCTGTGAACTCTGGAGATTTAGTATAATGTGGTTCCAGCGAAGGTTGCCCTCCTGATTAGATAAAGGAACAGTGTCTTGGAGACCTCTCTGCCCTAGGGCCCAGGGCACAATTCTAGTCGTTCATCTCTTTTTGTCTATGATTCTTTTATAGCACAATAGAAAACGTGCTCGGCTTTCAACTCAATAGGAGTAAGTAAAGGATTTGTGAGATGTTTTCAGGAGATAATTATCAGCACCAGTTAAAGGGTAGATAGGCTGTTGTGATCTTGTCTCCCTTCTCCAACTTGAGCATCCACCTGCTCTAGGAGAGCAGGTGGGTACTCAAGGGACTCCTTGGGGCAAGGGAATCAAATAGAAATTAGGGGAAAGATCCTAAATGTTAATTTCTTATTGTATTCCAGATATAGGAATTTCACAGTCAAAGTTTGCCCCTTTAGAGTGCATCATTAAACACTGGAAGACATTTGATCCATACACACACTAAGGATCCATATTCCTTAGTCCTAAAGCCGTTTAATATTTTTCTGCACATGTGCATGGCCTGTGTACCCACAAGAGCCAAAATGGAGTGCAGAGGAAAGTATGAATTATGCCACCATTTTACAACTTGCAAGTTATTGTAAAAAAAGGGGGGGGGATTGGTCAAAAATGCCTTATGTTTAGATGTTTTTTGCATTAAGAGATAGACCTGATTTAGTTTTACAATGTAAGCCTGAGCCACAGGGATACCAGAAACTTCAAAATCCTAAGATCTCTACTACCCCAGATCCTGAAAACAAGGCAGCCTTAGGTCACAGCCTCGCCCACCATTACTAAAAGTAAGGTTTCACCTACTCACCTTTTCAGTCTAGAGGGTGGAGCTTCTACACCCCCTGCAATCTGGTCCTCTACAAGGCTACTGAGTTTGTATAAACTTTTCAAGGACAATACTCCTTAAAAAGTGCATGGGCAATTTAGAACTTCCAGAGTTCATGTATCTTTCTCTCTGTGACCTAAAACAGATAGTCAGATTTTAAAAAGACTGATAAGTACATTGTTGTTTTAGAGGACTTACTCATTATTATGAATGTTAATCTTAAATCAAGCTTTGTCTTCTAATGATTATAACATTACAAGCTGATATTTCATTTAGAGGTAAATATGATATTGTTAATTTAAAAAAACCCAAAGATAGCCAGTAGAACTACCTCTTGCCACTGGCACCCAAATGGTCAGACCCCTGGTGGCCTAATAGCCAGGTAGGAGATTGGTTAAAAAATCCACTTTCTAGTGTGTATTCTTAAAGGCCTAAGAACCAGCATCAAGCCTTCAGTTAATTTTAGCTATTCAGTAAGAAAAAAAAAAGAAAAAAGATAAACACCTCTCTGATTTCTTAAAAGTGTTTAATAGAGAGACTGATAAAGCATACTTTGTGAGATATTAGTTCAATAGAGGGGCAGATGACTCTTAGTGTAAGTTCATTACCCAGTCAGCTCCAGATATTAGAGAAGAGTTACAAAAGATAGCTTTTGCTCTAGATAACTCATTTGATACTGTAACAAAGACTGCTTCCTTAGTCCTATAATTAGAACTGGGAGAAACCAGGGAGAAAAAACAAGAGATCAAAAATCGCTGCCTTTGCAGCCTCAATACAGATCCTAGCTCTGATTCTTTGGGTTCCCAAAAAGAGCTCAACAACGATGGGGTTCATCTTCTATTACCATCAGAAGCCAGGCCCCTGTAAGAGGGACTGCCTTAAGAAGCCCACAGGCCATGCTCTGACTGCCAAGGCAGCTGCTAAAAGTGAGACTGCACTCTGAGGCACAGGCCACAGAGCTCAGACTCAGCTTCCCAAATAGTCCAGTAGGACTAAAGGGCACTGGGCCTGCCTCTTCCCTCTGGCCAGATGTTATCCCTACCTGCCATTTCCACAGAGGAGCCCTGAGTAATTGTGACTAGAAAAAACCCAGCCTTTTGCTGGACATTGGCACAGGTCTCTATGCTCTTCTCCATCCCTAACTTTCCTTTCCAGTTGTTACACTTCAAAAAAAACAGACTTTAAAAGACATCTTGCTTTAGCTATAACTAAGATACTACACTGTATTCCAGCTGCTAACTAATCAAAATTAAGCTGACTAGTTTTTATAAATGTTATATCTTGTTCATGTAAGACTTAAAAGTTATTTTGCTAGTTAAAACAAATCCCCAAAGACAGATAAAAATCCTGGCAGCATAAAAAGTTCTAAAGACACTGGCTACACAGTGTCCAATAGCTTTGGGCCTATAGATAGAATCAGGTCAACAGTGTCCCTTGCTTACAATGGGCACCATATCTAGAACACTGCATGTGACATTGGTGTAACCTAAATGTTGTATATTGATAAATATATTTAGTTAGCCTGGTTGATTTCTGACTCAACTCATGTATGTCTTCTTGATAGTAAATACAAGTGTGATCTTATAGATTAGATTTCTCAAAAGTAAGGTTGTCTAATGCAGTGGTTCTCAACCTTTCTAATGCTGTGGCCCTGCAATACAGTTCCTCATGTTGGGGTGATCCCAAACCAAAAAATAATTTTGGTGGCTACTTCAAAACTGTAATTTTGCTACAGTTACGATTCGGAATGATTTTAGTTGACCCCTGTGTTTTGGTCTTTCAACTCCCACCAGGGTCGAGACCCACAGGTTGAGAACCGCTGGCCTAATGTGTTATAATACGTTATATGTGTACTATTTGGTAAAGATTATTATACATTTTTTAAGATGTTATGATTTCAGTCAGTATTTATGGATGTTTTTTAAGTAAAAGACAAAAATATTTACAAAAAGTTTTATACAAGTAAAAATAACTTGCTAATGTTACTGTTCTCTCGCAAGGTATAACTAAAAAATATACCATACTGTACTTAGACTACTTAAAAAAGCATAAGGTATTAATCTGATTTTCATAAGTTCTCAAAATTTAGAGATAAGTGTAAGTTAGAGGGACTTATACCAAACTGTCAGACTCCAAATGCAAATGTGTTAAGTCTATTATATATAATCAGCACAATTTTTGTGTTTTTCACTTGTATAAACAATGTTTCTATATAAAATCCTCTACATGTCTCAGTATTTACATTATCTCTTATATTGGTGGGAGTTGTCCATTAGGAGTTGAATATTCATTAGCATATTTGGCTACATTAGTGCATATATACATTGTCACATTGATTCAGGAAGAAAAAAGACTTATCTGGGTGGATGACATCCAATAGGTAACCTCCAAATGATATAGGGAAAACTGATATACAAACCTGAAAAGTACCTGGGATGAGTTCGTGTTCTCTAAAGCTGAAGAATGAATTTTAGGAGCAAATAGGGGTAATGAGCAGAACATATTTATTGAGAGAAAGAAAGCTCCTGTCCAAGAGAGGGACAGCATGGGCTTCTTGAGTGGGTGTCTCCTGGAAGCTGTCTCTTCTAGGGATTTTTATAGTGTAAAACCATGTGGTGGGGCAGATCTAAGGTGGAAACCATGAAAACTCGCTTAGGTGGGCATGAGGAGGAACCAAGTTATGGTCAGCCAATGAGGTTACAAGCACCATTGCTAAGGTGAAATTGATTAAAGCTGAATGGGGAAGGGAGTCATATAGCAAGCAGGCTTGAATAGGAACAGGGTCTCTTCCTGTTCCTGACTCATTTAGACTCTTTTAAGGTGACTGATATCTATTTAGAATATCAATCCCTAATGAGCATTCCTAGGGAAGTATGTGGCTACTTTTGTTTCTTCTTTTGTGTTGAGGTCTGGTCCACAGCAGGGGTATCTGCCTCTTGTAAAGCTGTATAGTTTTCCATCTTGTGTCCTTGAGGGCCTGACCCTGTCGGTCTGCCTATAATATTGATGCAGGAAGAAAAACTGATCTCCTAACCTGAAAAGACACTTGGATGAGTTTGTGCTCTCTAAAATTGAAGAATGAATTTTAGGAACGAGATGGAGGTTTAGAATAGAATATTTATTGGAAAAGAAAGCTTCTATCCAAGAGGGGAACAGAAGGGGGACCCTAGTGGGTTGCCTAATTGTCTTTTTTTAGGGGTCTTATAGGGCAAAACCATGTGATAAAATGGACCTAAGGTGAAACTAGGGGAACTTGCTTAGGTGATCATGAGGTGGGGCAAAGTCATGGTCGACCAGTGATATTACAAGCATCACTGTTCAGGTAAAATTGATTAAATCGGGAGCAAATTAGGAAGTAAGTCACGTAGCAAGCAGGCATGAATACGGAATAAGGGTTCTTTTTGTTGGGGTTGAGTTTCTGGCTCATTTAGGCTCTTTTAGGGTGACTGATACTCATTTAGAATATCAGTCCCTGATACTTAAAGTGAGTGGGCAGCTGCATTTCTTTACTCTTTCGTTTTAAGGTCTGGCCCACAGGTGGGGTGCCTGTCTCTTGCAAAGCTGTATAGTCAAGGGACAGGGCTGGTGCTGCATGTGGTGCTGGGTGCTGAACCTTCCTCTCTGCGTTTGCTTAAGCTTGCCTAAGCTGGCTCTTTAGATCTCAGAGCTATCTCGCCAGCCACTAGACATTTAGTTATTACAGATTGAGAGGTAGGGAATTTCATGACTCAGCTACCAGAAAATTCAGCATCTGGTGAGAGTATATTCTCTGTTTCACTAATGAGGCTTTTGCCCTGTATACTCTGTATTGTGGAAACCTCTGTCATAAAGGACACTCAGTTCATTTATGGTAGCAGAATCTCTTCAGCCTAGCCATCTTCTAGAGGGCATGCTATAATGCTGTCACACCAGGGATTTAACATGTGAATCTGGAGATCATTCTATACAATGTATTTTATACATCAACCTTGAGAAACACTGATTTTATTTTTAAAAGTGATTTTATATGAATAAAAGCTGAGGAAAAAAAAAACCACTACTTACAGGATGACATTGTTTAAATAAAATTCAAAGACATCAAGTTGTATTACATAAATGACTTATAAATAGTCATGAACTATAGGCAAGCACCTATATCTGAAGAAAAGAAGTGAATCTGTAAAAAATATTAAAACTTTTTAATAGCTTCCCTAACATTTTAAAAATAAAAATCCTTAAGTAAATTTGTCAACATTGTATATGTCTATTTGGAACACATGTCTGCTTCGAAGGCAATACTCGTGGGGGGGGGGTTTGGCACAACAGAGAAGTTTCATAATAAATGAAAAGGGAAAATTTACCAGTTATTTAGCAGCAACTATAAATATAATAATAAATCAGAGAACACAACACCTCACTTCTCCTTTCACTCATTGAGCAACTTTAGTTTCTCAAAAGACAATAAGGAATAAAAGACCCTAAAATTGCCAAATCAAGATCCAAAATTATATGCTTATAGTTATTATTCTTAGTAGAAACTCTGATATCCTTATTAAGAGCTTGTGAAATCTTACTTTATAAGTTTGGTTCAACATAAAAATTATTATTAGAAAAATAAAAGTAACAAGAAATGTTAAAAACAAACATGAAACATTTTAAAGTTAAATGGTAACTAATATATATAATATATACATATATCATACGTATAGGTTTTTTTTGCTCTCTATATAAATATGTGAAATTCACATATATTGTACCAAATAATACAATAATGTATGCTGGAAAAAATATCAAATAGTTATATTTCTCTTCATGTTCATGTGTATATTCTCTTATTTTTCTTTGTTTTTAGAAAAACAGCCATCCCATAGTTAGCATTTTTGTTTAACTTTTTAGACATAAGCAGCATTCATTTCTACTGTCCACATTGCAGTGAAAGGTGTAACCTAACAGTGTGAGTTCACGAAACGAAATTTTAAACACAATATAGAGTTGTGTTCTTATGGAACAGAGTTCATCTAGGTTCAGTTCGGTGCTTTGGCACAGGCCATTTCCCAGGGGGTGTGCTTTCTAGCAGAGTCCCTAGGAGGGTGACATGGAAGGACATTTTCAGAGAACAAAAGTTAATTCCAAAATTCCTTTGAAAACCTTAACACCTTAACATAAATATCAGCATATATTATAAAAAGTAGTTTTAAAAATTCACTTCTAATCATAAATTGTAGTTCTCTTCACTTAGCTGAAATTTTCTTTAAATAAACAGAGAAATATAATAAAGAAAAATGGGAGTGCTAGCAGTAATTTGAAAGGCATGGAAAGATGATTATGATGATAGCATCAGTGCTGTGTATGATCTTTTTATGAAATTGACAAGATAAAGTCTGCCTTGCATTGTGATCTTCTCAGCTCAGTGTCTGAAGAAAGCTTATAATCTTTCTGATATTATAAGTGTCTGTTAATTGCTGGAAAATTAATGAAGTGTTCTATTGATATCAATCTGTAAAACTTCAAAAATTTCTCTTTCTGTTAATCAGATTAACAGATTTGATGATAAAAATATGTAATATAATAACCATTGATATTTTTTTGTTCTTTTGAAATTCTATACCATATTATTGTTGAGGGCTAGTCTATTTCTGTCTCAGTTTTTGCCATTTGATTTTGCTTTTGTTTTTCTTTTTACTCTTTAAAATAAAATAATAAAAATTCTATTCTATATCTCCTATTATTACACTCTCTTTTAGATATATAATCTTCAGCATTTTACTAGTATTTCACAGAATGTATATTTTTTCTTCCTTCAAAATGAAATATAATCAAATATTTGGCTACCAACATGCATCCAAATTACATGAATGAGTCACCTCTTTTGGCCCACTTTCATGCTTTCTTTACCTTGGCTTTGATTGTATTATTGCTAATATCAGTAATTAATTTTGCATCTTGTATTTCCTTATGTAAATAATGTAGGAAGTCTATAATAAAGCATTCAAGTTGGCCTGCAACCACGTACAGCTACAATACAAAGATATTCCAACAAGTTGACAGGTAGGCAAAAAAGGGAAAACAATGCTTGATATTCAGCTGTGGCAGGAAAATCTAATCTCGAAATAAGAAAAGTGGCTTGCAGAGTTGCAGAGCCAACTTTGAAGTCCCACAGGTTTCATGCAGGGTAAGAATTAGCTAGCCTGCCTACTTTGATTAAAGAACAACGTTGAGGAGCTTGGCTGTCAAAAAGAGAAAAATTAAGCAAGTGAAAAATATAAAACTTGTGCTTGCATCTGGTTTCAGTTCAGAGAGAATATTAGCAAAATCTATCGCCTGGACTTGGAATGCATATATGCAATGTCAAATGTACCTTTGTAGACCACCCAGTGTAGAAATACCAGCTTTTAACCAAAGGCATCCTTTCCACTTGCTAGGGATGTAACTTAATGTGAAGGCCTTGCATTCAATTCCTAATACCAGTAACCCAATATACCCAATATGCAAGAGAGAGGGGGGGTAATAGTAACAAGAGAGAGGGAAGGGGGGAGATGGTAACAGTAATAGTAACAGAAAGAAATATTCCCAAGTCTAGTCAAATGTCAGATTCAGAAAGAACTTATAGCTGAGTTAGTAAAAGGCATTGACTGTTGGTAGAATTAATAGGAGTCATATAAGAAGTCAAATAAACTTTATGATCCTAGCTCCACACGAAAGTTGATAAATAACAGTGGTTGACACAAAGGACAGGTAAGGAAGAGAAATAGCATATAGTACTGAAATGCCCTCTCTTTGTTAGATTAACTCACGATTTCTGCATGCTTTTCTTCACTACATGTTCAAAATATAGTCATACCTTGGTACTTGACTGCTTTAAAATGCGTCAAATTGCTGCTTGAACTATTTTAACTCTTGGTTATTCATCATTTGTTTCGCATCCAATGTGCAAACTAGAATTTATCCTTGACAACTGCCTCATAACTAACTACTCTTTCCAGCTGAAATACTTTATTTGGTACTCACTGTTTTTTATATACACTGTAGTTCCTAGAACCAATTAATTAAAGCACCAAGGCACCAGTACAAAGTTTTCATGGATTCTCCCACTCTCATCCTAGCCACCACTCAAAACTTACAATGGGTCTTCATCTGCTCCATATGATTGTTCCTACCACAGAATAATCACATGTAAGACTTTACTAATATCTTTCTTGGGTGAACAACTTAGCAGGAAAACCTTGCTGTATGCAAGTCTCCCTCATTGTTCTCTTGAGTTCTACAGTGCAGATACCAACACTCTTATGTGGGGTGTGAAGGTCACACCTCAAGGACTGTTCTCCTATGAACCAGAGACAAGTTGCTGACTCTGCTTCTTGGAGTTGGGTGATTTCTCTGCACACCTCCAGGGTAGAGCACACTGATAACAGAAACTGGCATGGCATTTATGTTTTAATGATCAGCTTTCACCTCCCCCAGACCTAGGTGCTGGGTGCTAAATGCTCACTTCTTAACTGATTGAATGACATTTCCTCCAGTAACTCAGCTGTTTGGAAGTCCGCCTTCTTCTCGGGCCAGCTCCACACGAGGCATACTGCAGTGATGAGCTATTTATGGCCTTGGGTACTGGAAAAAGAACAACTTCCAGGTCCTTGTTACTAATTTAAACGGGTTCATATTAAATATGGAATTCAGTCTTTCATGTCTTAAAATGCCTCAGCCCACATTTGAACAAATCAATATGAAACAGGAATCTAGAGCTGCCAGCAATGTTAGTCACAGCAGTACAAAGCATGGGATCTCCTGTTGGGTGGAGAGAGACAGGCAAGGAGAAAGCTGCGTGCAGCGTGAGAAGCTGCCCACCAAAGGAACAGCCAGACGTTTGTGTGAACGGGGTACTATGCTGCCCCAAAGCTTGACAGTTGGTTTATCTGTGTTCTATAACAAGTAATATTACAAAAGTAAGAAAATATCAGTTAATACAACTGATCCCGGTTCTATTCCTAGATTCCTGCTTTCTGTCCTTTTCATCTATTATAAATAAGCTGAAGTGTCTTTCATGTTGCTCCTCAACATACGTGTATATTGACATACTCTCTCTCTCTCTCTCTCTCTCTGTTTCTCTCTCTCTCTCTTTCTCTCTCTCTCTCTTTCTCTCTCTCTCTCTCTCTCTCTCTCATTGTGTTTTGCATTTTAACTTGTATGGATTAAAGTGTGAAGAAATAATTTTTTTCTTATTAATAATACCTAAGTTGAAAGGTTTTAAAACTCAACATTAAACATTAAGATAAGAAAACAAATAAAAGATAAATATATAGAGAAGCCAGAATTACTAAGTGTGATAGGTTAGAGGGTCTGGCCACACTTACTTTCCTTCACTGCACCTGGGAGGAGGGCACACGCCCCACACTCAGCACATTTGTCATCCAAAAAACCGCATGATGAGGACCCTCTGTCTGCAGATCCATGCATAGCCTTTCCCGTGGCCATAAAATGACCATTGGCTATACCCTGGCAGCCAAAATGAAAAGAGCAAAAGAACTTTTCTGTAATTTCATTTACCCCAAAGCTTCTTTAAGGACATTAAACTTCCTTCCTCCCTTCCACTGACCACATGGTCCTTACTCTTCATCCCAGGGCAGGCTGCAGTCACCCTCTGCCACCAGTGCTGCTCTGTGGTTCTTCCCAGTGAGGTCACGGACGGCCCCTAGGTGCAAAATCCAGTTCCCAGCATTGCTCAATTTGTTCTTTTGCCTTGTTGACCAACTTCTATTTCTTGAATATATCTTTTTTCACTCACATCTCTAATCCTTTTAGTTAAATTCCTACCAGAGAATCCAGAGAATGTTCAGCTTTAGCAGTTGCAAAATTGACTTAAAAAGTGCTCATAAAGAATGTGAGTTTTTAACCACATGTCCTACTCCTAACTTGTGACCTCTGATCCCTCTGATCTCTCTCTGTTTCTCTGTCTCTCTCTCTTTCTCTCTCTCGTCTCTATCACTCTTTCTCTGTCTCTCTTTCCTTTAAGTTGACTATTTTACCCTCATTTATATTAATTTTTCTCTTTTTTATTAAGAAATATTTATTGAACTCTGATTCTTGCTAGATACAGTCCTAGCCATTGGAAGGGCAATGGTATACAAGACATATCCAGTCCCCACCCTTGAGGGAAGGCTTAAAGAAAACAGCCATATAAAAAGAAAATAAGGTTTCCAAACAAGGTTGACACACACACACACACACACACACACACACACACACACACACACACACAAGATAATAGTATCAATGTTATGAAGAGAACAAGAAAATCTACAGAATAGGAAAAACATGCTACCAGCTATTTTTCAGACAGAGGACCAATATCTACAACATATTAACAACAAAAAAGACCTCAAGAAAATTGGACCCCACCCAATGAAAAATCCAACCAAAAAACTGGCAAGTGAAATAGACATTTCACTAAAGAAATACAAATGACCAATAAATACATGATTTATTTATTCAAAATCACTGGTTATTAGAGAAATTCAAATTAAGACGATATGAGACTGCCTCTTACCCAAGATTAAATGGCCATCAAGAAATCAAGTATTAAAAACGCTGTGAGACTGCATGGAAAAGGAATCCTTCCAAATGACTGATGGGAATGTAAACTGGTACAACCACTATGAAAATCATTATGGAGAGTCTAAAATAAAAATATAAATCTTAGGTGACCCAGCTCTTCTACTTAGAATTAGAATTAATTCTAAAGACTTAAAGACATCCTCTTACAGTGATTCTTACATATGCATGTTTATGGTGGAACAAGTTCATGATAGCTAATTCTTAGAAGCAGCTTATTTGTCCTTCAACAGGTAAGTGACAAAGACGATGTGATTTTTATGCACAATGGAGTCCATTTCTACCACAAAGACAATTTGCAACATTGGTAAGAAAAGGAACGCACTTGGAGAATGTACCATAACGTTAAACGTAATAAATCAGACACATGACTGTAAGCATTGCATAGTCTCTCTTCTATGAGAAAGCCAAAGTATAAATAAAGAGCAAAATAAAGAAAAGATAAAAAGAAGTAAGGAGATAAAGCTTTCTTAAATGAAAAGATTAAGAGATGGGAAAAAGGGTAGAGAAGGAAGAAAAACGATAGAAAAGAAATTAAGCTGTTTGTATACATGTACTGACTGCCACAAGGAATATAAACATTATGTATGGCAAACATGTAATAACACAAATGTAAATATAGTTCTAACAAAAGAGAACAGTGTAGTAAGAGATGGACAGGTTCAGGCCATCTTTATGTACGGATTTCCTAAGTCTTGTGTTGTATTTGAATCAATTTCTAAATGATAGGAACAAACAAACCACAACAGTCTGGGGAATGACGTTCCAGGGAGAGGGACTAATAAGAGCAGAAGATAAAAAAGAGGATGAATAGAGGAGCAGCGGAACAGTTTTGCATCATTTTGTGATTCTTTGAAGTGATTTAATTTTACATTCATTTTGAATATATGTAATGGGAAAATATAGGCAAGAAATACTCAGAGAAGTTACATACACAAATTCTGGCTTAAAAAAATACTCTGTTTGCTACATGAAGAAGAAATTGCACAGTGGACACAGGACACCAGGGACAAAGAAGAGGCAGTCTGGGGCTTAGATTATAATCCACTACTATTATTTATATTGTTATGCAAATTGCTTTTAGTTTGGCTGTTAGGAACTTTTTTTAGGGTGGTTTTTGTGGCCATTTAATTTTTTCACTCTCATTTTTAGCACACTGCTTTATGCACTGCAAAAATGGTTAATTTGTGTTTTCCCTGAATCCGTGTTGGAATAAAATACTTCTCCAAGGAGTTGTAGCTCCTTTTACTGGAGAGTGATATCAGGCAACAGAACTCAAATGCTGGATATGTTCAGTGGAGACTGAATTTAACTATTCTGCCACTTTCAGTACGGATAGTATAGTTTCATTTGCTCACTTATCTGTATACATATATTTTTAAAACATGAGTCCAAATTGATGCCTTTGACACGAATCTGTATCTTCAAGATTTGGCCAACTTTTTCCTTTGTTTAATTGTAGCTTCTTCGTCTGCCAATGAAAAAAGCCGGCTCTTCTTGTTTATATTATAAATGTCTACTTATAAATTGCTATGTATGAGAAACAAAATTCATAACTACAGTGCATTGGTTTACAGTTCTTTTATCGTTGGCTTTGCATTACCCTGTCACCACTTTTCCACAGTCACTTGGGCCAGCTCCCTCCATTCCTTCCTTGTGGTTCAGTGATTTTTTTGCTGGATTTAATTGGTTAGAAGAAACCATGGTTCACCCATTAAGAGCCCCAAAGGCAGAGTTCTTATAGATCCTATACATGCAGCCATTTCAGTACTTTTGTACACTGAACTAGTTGCTGAAACAACAAACTTGCATTTGCGAGAACTGGTCCAAGCACTGGTACACAGGTACTGCCCAGGAGGCCATGATGCGACTTCTGTAGCAGTGACACTCTGGGATTTTGCTTGGATGTGTGTGTGTGTGTGTGTGTGTGAATGCATGTGTGTGTTGGTTATTTTAGTTGAAAGAAAAGCAGCTTTTCCCAAGGGCAATGAAGGGAACTGAAGGTCAGAGGGAGGCTGGGCATGGGCTTCTCTGTGGCTCCTGCTCCACAGCCCTGCAGCAGAGGGGACCCTGCTGGAAGCCAGGAACCAGTCACAGTGCAGCAACCCCCAGAGGGAAAGGTGGAACTGCCAGGCCAGTCTGGCCCCGAGTGGTCGGGTGGGCTTCCAAGACAGCCAACCTCTTAGCATGATTAATGCTGTTATTCTTGGTGAAGAGCATTAAATTAAGGGATAGGAGCTGGGGAGATAGCTCCGTGGCACAAATGCCCACCTGGCAAATGCAAGGTCGTGAGTTTGAACCCTGGTCCAGCAATCAATCAATCAATCAATCAATCAATACAATAAAAAATAAATAAATTAAGGGATGACAAAGAGAACCAAGAGAGTGGCTTATTCAGTTGGGTTCTGAATCACG